>JADLZN010004128.1:0-32027 GCA_018155175.1 Sinocyclocheilus anophthalmus
AGGTCTATCATGGTTTCCACAAAAACATTAAACAGTGAAAACTATTTTCAACACTGACAATAACAATAAGAAATAGTTCTAAATCATAATATTACAATATATTTTCTGAAGATCATGTGACACCGAAGACTGGAAAAATAATGCTGTTTAAATATATTAAAACAGAAAAAAAAATTACTTTAAATTGTAATAATATTTCACATTATTATTGTTTTTACTGTATGTTTGATCAAATAAATGCAGCTTTGTTGAGCAGAAGATTCATCTTAAAAAACATTAAAAAACTAAATATTTCAAATGCATATATTGTTAAAACTGTAGGTTTGTTTTACAGCTAACTAGAGTTGACATAGAAATGAATGAACATTAATAATCGACATTATTCTATATGCTATGAGTCTGATTGATCTTTTTGTGCTCTTTGTTTTTAATTTTTCTGTGGATGACAAATAATGGCACTGGATACTATGTGACTGAAGTACATTGTTAGGAAAGAAATGAAAATAAACACTGGTTTATGCTCAACTGCAAGTTAACTAAATGTTGACAAATTGCAAAAAGATTGAATTGCTTAACTTAATTACTTATAATTACATAATTAGCCTAACTGCAAATTTCTTAAGATATAATAAAAGGGTTGTGCATGATTTACAAATTAATTTAGAATGTCTTTGATATAGAACATTTTTATTTGTGCTACATTTAATTTTGTAGTCACAAGAAAAGATTCCCATAAAGATTAGTTTCAGAAACATTAGATGATTTTGAATGTTTGAAATGTTAGACTAATGGACTAAATTGATCTGTTCCATGTGTGTGTTGAATTTCTTTGAATGATATTTTCTTGGAATTATAATACAGTTAAAGTCCGTTTCACTTTCTGTTAACATCCGGTTCACCACAAATTCAGTTCAAATTCACACTCATGAATTTGAACGTATCGAACGACTTAAATTCTCGATTTTATGTACTGCTCTGAAACACGCTGTGACTGTCCACTCGAACTAAACGCAATAACAGGATTCTGAAGCATGAGAAGGAGAGGGAGAACGGGGGAAAAGAAATCGAGAAAGAAAAGTTGCGTTTATCTTAACATTGCAATTAAACTGGCAGCTGTGTTTCAAGCAGAGCCAAGCCACAGATCGCTGGGTGCAGGCAGGCGCCCAGTGGCCTTGCAGACAGGGCTAATCTAGTTTCTCTTTCCTCCTCTTCTTTGCTTTGCGCTCCTTGGCACTGCCCACATTGTGTGCTGGTAGCAGCCATTCAAAGATGACCGAAGGAGGGAGAACTGACCGTTTCTCCATCCGGCGAAGAGGGTCTGGAATAACAAACAGGAGTGTCTTTCAGCGGCGAGAGCGCTCTGTCGCTCACTCAATACAGGGGTCCTGGCACGGGCTGTCCGCTTCCAGAAATTGGAGGAATCATTAGAGGAATGTCTTCACATATCCCTACTTGACATCTCAGCACGAACAGGGATTCGGAGAACATGAAAGTGAAACGTAAGCTCAACAAGATAGCTTTTCTCACACACTGTTAACCCCATCACCAGACTGTGACAGATCAGCCAAAGAAAAAAACTCAAGTCTGGAAAAATCTAATAGGCTGACCCAACGGAGGACAGAAAGTCTTTGAGCTGAGGAACAAGGACACGACTCCTCACCCGATTCTGTGTTTTTCTTTTCTTTTTCTTTTCCTGCTAGAGTGATTCTTGAAACGTATTATAAGAAATAGAAGTTAAATAATCCATTAATTGTATTTATACACCTTATTGAAAAAAAAAACATATGACTAGAAATATTATCATCTAGCAGGAGTTTTTAGACTCTAAATAATTTTATTGTATTACTTTTTTGTGTTTGCCTCTACTGTATAAAGGTGTATTTTTCTAACCACACAAAAGTTTTTCAAGTAACTAAATATAGTATATATCTAATATTTTTAATCTCACACTTATGGCCATGACCTATAAAATCACAATGCAACATCAACAAAAGAAAGAAAGCGAGCTAATAAATTTTGTTTAATATCCAATTATTATAAGATAACGTTTTTATAATTTGATTTATTAATCATAATGATGGGGAATACATTAAAACTAGAATCATCTGAATAACTTCAGTTTTAAATATTAATTTAACAATAATTTTTTTATCATTAGTTTTTTTTTTCATATAAATAATCATGATGATGGAGGACGACTCCATCAACTAATACATTTCGGCTTTGCTTATTATATTTTTTATCAAGTCTTTTAGTTAATACAATTGTACCCATAAAAATTTGCCTTAGAAAAAACAACACAGCTGGCCATTTTTATTCCAAAAATAGTTCAAATGTAGTTTCCACCACAGATTTAAACACAATACTTCATGTGCTGAAAATGACACTGTTTAAATTTTCATAATTTTTTTAAGAAAAAAAAAGTGAATTCTCCTGTGACGCCTGGACGCAACTATTACTTACTAAATCCTACTTACTACTGTATTATATGAGTAGGACGTTGTTCAGTTTAGAATTAGAATGTATAATATGGTTCATGCAAGAATATGTTGCCTTTAACGCACCCACTAAACTGGCCAATAATGTTAATAATTAGCCTTCTAATAAGCCAGCTAGTAAAGTGAAATTGGTCCTAACTACGTTTTAACCAAATGTCTTTTCATATAAAATTTCATAGGCCAGAAGAAAACAAAAAACCTCTAAAAAAGTTCTAGCCTTAATTATTCTTTTTAATTAAATTAGAAATATATTTTTTAAATGCTTGCATGTTGTTGTTGCCAGAGTTCTATTGAAAAAAAGCCCGTGCTTTCGGGCCACATGATGTGATGACTGAGGCCGGCGAATGCTGCATGAGCGCACTGATCAGGTTTGACTGCTGGGGTCAGAGGGCAGTTTGAAGTCCAGTCTTGTTGTGCAATAAAAACAGCATGACCCCTTAGCAGTGCTTTAATTCCCTGAAAACAAGCACTTATGAACTATTACACGCAGTGACAACTGAAACTTTCTGTCTGTCGAACAACACTTCTATAATTAATAAGCTCAGTCCTTATGTTTCCTTAAAAAAACATAGTCATATTGTGTCCAGTATAATGTTTGGCGTCTGTGTGCACACATTTGAATCAGAAGATAATAAACCAATGACAGACAGATAATAGGTAACACTTTACAAGTTCCTATCAGTTAATACAATAACTAAAATGTAACAACAATGAGCATTTCTTACAGTATTTATTCATGTTTAGGAAACATTTAGATTAGTGAACACACTACTAAGAGTTTTCCCTCAGTAAACTCCTAATTTGCTGTTTATTAATAATAAGTAAGGTGTTATTGTAGTAGTTATATTCAGATATGGGGCAGGTTGACGAGATCTAGAATACGGTCATGCAGAATAAGGCATTAATATGTGCTATTAATATGCTAGTAATATGCATGTTAATTAGCAACTAGTTAATAGTGAATAGTGTTCCCTAAACTAAAGTGTTACCAATGTTTGTTAACGTTAGGTGATACAAATACAACTGCTCATTGTTAGTTCACATTAGCTCATTTCCATTAAATAATATCAACAGATACATCTTTTAGTTTTAATAACGTATTAGTACATTTGGAAATGAATGTTAACTAATAAATGATTGTTACACATGTTATCAAATTGAACCTTATTTAAAAGTGTTACAGATTAATAATTCACTAAGTATCATCAAATGAAGAGTAAATGAAAAAAATACACTAGTATTGAGGTACTGTACACATTTTTAAATGGCTTACATGGAAATAAAGCGATTTAAAAGTTTGCTGAAATATGGGAACCCCTTTCAGAATGAATCAGTGTTACTGGCAATATTTAGACATAATTTAGATCAAATTAGACTTTAAATATTGCAGAGTGCAGAGTCACCAACCCTTTATTTGAAGCAGCTGTTGTGGCCTTATGAAAGTCTAATTTTAAGAGCACAACGTTGTGCGTTTATGTGCTCATATGAGGGTGGGATAGAGATTATCGGGGGTCCGATGACTCTTTATGCCCCTCTGAACTCACTCTGAGCCCATTAACACAAACCGCAGTGCTTCTGAATGGACTTACAAATCTCTAAGTCTATTTACATAATAATTGTAAATCGCAGAATCAACCTTGAATCAATGTCGAAATGTCAGAGGTGAAATTTAAAAAAACTAATTAAAAAAAACATTATTCGCGAGGTAAAATTATGCTTGTGTCCCATGTAACTAAATAATATCGAAATACTTCAACCGAATGCACCAACAATGCACATTTGTGATAATGAACTATAAATGAGATTTATTGAGAGACCCAGGTGCATTTTCAAGATGATCTTTTTCTCATGTGTATTCTATACACATTGCGTTTCATGCTTTGCACACTTATACGATTATTCTAGACAATAAAGAGACCCATAATGACCATCGGTTGGACGCTGGGCTCTGTGGTTGTTGTTGTGATGAAGGGCCACTGCGGTGACCCGGCCCCAGAGGCGCAGCTGCGGGCCCCTCGGCCTTCACAGGCCCGCCGTGATTAAGATGTGATTGGGTGTGATCAGTTAACAAGCGGCGTGATGAGGTCAGCGGCAGATTGCCTGAGCCGCTCAGATTACTGCCTGGAAGAGATGCAGCTTCAGGTTTGGCTTCTGAACACTGCAGCCACATCAGCTCTCATCTCACCCATTGACATGACACTAATATCCCTCAAGTAGTTCACGCACCCCGGAGTTGGAGACCCCCTCTCGCTCCCATTTACTGCGGTTGGAAATGGGAATTAGTGTTTTTGAGTCTTTGAGTGAGATTCAAAGGCCAAAAGCAGCAGAAGCAAACCACAGTATGGGTCAACGGAGTGACCTCCAGTTCACTTCACAAGTGACTGAATCACAAAGAAATCTGCACTTCAAATATAAAATAAATAAATACATACAATTTTTCTTTCTAGTTATGGTACTAAGCAAGTGACACTAGTTAGGAACCAATAATTGTAAATGAGTATTATGATTTTTTTTCCTGTAATTACACTACTGGACAAACGTTTGAAATAATTAAGATTTTGCAATGTTTTTAAAATAATTCTCTACATGCAAGGCTGCATTTATTTGACCAAAATACAGTAAATCAGTAAGAACTGTAAAATATTATTACAATTTGAATGAACTGTTTTCTTGTTTGGTATTTTTACAATTTTGGGCGATGTAGGCTATTTCTTTACTAGCAAAGGCTGAACTCTAAATTTAATACTCTAAAATATTTCATATTATTATTCAAATATTACATAAGATATTTTTCTTCTTTCTTTCTTTCTTTCTTTCCAAGAATTACAGCATTATATATATATACTGTCTATATATATATATATAAATATATATATATGTAAATATATATATAATATATATATATAATTAGATCCTGTTTAAAGCCTGTGTAGTTCTGGGAAGTCCTGTTGATATATGTAATATTTTTTTTTTTTAATTTCTGTTTAATTTCAATACATTTTAAATGTTAAATATTTACTAAACGCATTTTACAAATATCATGAAATATTGAATCACAGATATCACAAATTTATACAATTGAACATTTGAAAACTTGAACTAACTTTGCCATGTCAAGATCAATTTATTATTATTATTATGATGATCTATTACATCTTATTGTATTTAAAAACAACTGACCTTGACATTGTGATATAACTAAATTTCCAGTATGGTTTTCTTGCCAGATGACAATTTTTTTATTTCAAATATTATCAAAATTCAAAATATTTGTATAAGATTTGATAGATTTTACATTTTATTATAAGAATTTTAGCCTGTTATGAAGAATTTTAGCCTGTTTTAGCCTGATAGAATTGTATTTATATATTTATTGTGAACAAAATGTATTTATTCCAAAATCACTGTTAATTCATAAATAAACAAACAAACATTTATGCTAATTACAAAAGACCTGCAACAAGTCATTTCCTTATGAATTTAATTCATACTATATTTTTTCTAGATAGAACATTTAAACTGAGATTCATGTTCTTGCTAACCAAAATGGCACTGTAAGCATAAGCAATATATTTGGTAATGTACGGGTTTTTCATCCCCTCAAGTAATTTCTCTCAGAAGTAAAATTGCTTGAACTAGAGATGAATTTATCAGCTCTCTTCCAGCACACTGATGCCTGCAAGGTCCTCTCAAAAACCCATCGCTCAATCATTTCCAATCGGTCAGTTAGGCCAGCAAGTTTATCCTCAAATATTTGGCTGTTATTACAATATAAACCCTTTTTGTATATGCAAAAGGGTCTACAGCTAATATATAATAATAATCTAATATATATTATATATATATATATAATATATATACACACACACATATACATGTCAGGTAATAGCTTTAGATTAATCTAAATGTTACACTTTTTAGGTTAGCATTTTTTTTGTGTAAGTCTCACTATAAGACTATTAGCTCAACACAACTAGTGCCAGCGCAACTGTATTTATGGGAAATATCGACCAGCACATTGTTTCCATCATAGCCTAATAGTTCATCTCACTTAACAGGTCTGATTGGAAAATCCCAGCGTGACACATCTCACTCATTGATCTTAAATGTCACTCATGTGACTGTAAATCTTATTAATGGGAGCAGCTGAGTCTTGACAGCTCCAGACGCTGAAAAGCTCAAGTCGTCCCTCTGCTTCCTACATTGTCTTCCCCTCAATCTGTCCCAGAAACGGGGGCTGCGCATCTACATGTAGTCTGATCTAGCTATAATGAAGCCATATGGCCTGTCTGCTGGAATGCTTGCAGGCAGTGCTGGGAGCAGAGAGAGGAAGCGTGAGCTGCATGTCTATGCCTCCGCTGGCCTGCCCGCAGTTTTGGCAGCCAAAGTCCGCTCTGGAAACAGGTTGTTTTTATGTTAGCGCTCGATGAAATGGTGTGAAACGCTAGTTTAACCGCTGTTGCCGTGTGTGTGAGTGGGTGAGGAGATTGCAGCTTGACCTAAATTCACATGTTGGGAGGGAATTTAAATGACAGCGCTGAAGGTGGAAATCAGCATTGCGTGGCTAGCAAGAGACAAGCTAAACAGCAAGATGAGAGAGGAGAGACGTCGGTCTAGTCTCTGTGATAAAGCAGCGGACTTACAGAATTGAACTGAACACTTAGATTTCTTTAGAGTTCAAAAAGATCAGGTGTGTTGGTCCTCTGGTAAGTAGACTGCTACATTAGAAATATGTGTATTTTCAAAAATCTGTCTGCCTTCAAAAGAGCTGTCGCACACGTACATCACTTCACAAAGACAGCATTGTTTTATTTTATTATTTCCACAGAGGGGAAAAGAAGATGATATTGTCTTATATGTAAATGGAAAACTTAGTTGTATAGTTTTAGATGATTTTAACAGCTTGAAAGACATTGTCTGTTATTCAATAATATAATAAGAATAATAAATTAATTGAAACATTCTAATATAATATTTAAAATAATGTTATAAATAAATTAAAATTTTTCATTCTAGTCTATGTTTAGCTTAACCTTTTTTATACTACTAGTCAAAAGTTTACAGTGTGTAAACAGTTTGGCTGAAATGATGACTTTTTTATCTAATATTTAAAAGCCTTTGGATCTAAAGGGTGTTTCATACTCAATTATATTTTTGCATTGAATTATAGATTGTATAAATTGTACATTGTAAGTTTGTTTTGATAGTGAGCAATGCAAGTACTAATGGGTCACCATACATATGAACTTATATAATAAAATAATAATAATCACCTGATACACTCACACAGATGACTAAATAAATTGTCACTACACAATACTCATTGTTTTGATTACTTTTAGTCTAAATGTTGAGGAAATATAATAATTTTTTTATTATTATTAATAGTATAATAATGCGTGCATTACATTTTTTTTTTGGTGTTTACG
Organism: Sinocyclocheilus anophthalmus; assembly: GCA_018155175.1. Lineage (NCBI taxonomy): Eukaryota > Metazoa > Chordata > Actinopteri > Cypriniformes > Cyprinidae > Sinocyclocheilus > Sinocyclocheilus anophthalmus. The sequence goes on from JADLZN010004128.1 coordinate 7,928, forward strand.
TTTTTTTTTAGAGTTTTCTTATATTCCATTTGTTGTCTATGACCACAGACATTTGTTTATATTACAAAATGTGTTTACTCTTCCATAAAGTATCATTTTAAATCATTATAATTACAACGAGAAAGAAAGAAAATGTTTTTTATACAACAGCAAACAAACAAAACAGCAATCTAGAATAAGAAAAAGTAATTATAGGTAGTAATTGTATATTAAAGGAGGATCATTTGTTATTATTGTTATTTATAGGATTTGTATTATTCCATTTTAGGATTTTAACATTGTTATTAAAATTCTAACATTATTTTTTACATTACAGTGCACAAGTACATTTTCATGGTCCAGTCATCAAACTGCTAAAAAATAATATTTCTGTGTAGCACATTCTCCATATAGAAATTACTGTATGAACTATAATTAATCAGAATTGTCCGAATCCAAATTTTTGATCTAATATTTTATTAATTATTTACGTGTAATTTTAGGCTATATTGCTCATTACTTTGGAAGCAGCGTGTTTCAAAACAAAGAAAGAGTTTCTGAAGATCCCAAAAAAATCCCAAAAGTTGCAATTTAGAGAAAGTAAGGGCTATTCATTATCATCAGCATGATTTAAGAATAAAAGTCAATGTGAGTCCCCATTTAGATAAGAGGCAAGCATTCTGGTGTACGTGCAGATGTGTGAGACGCTGCAGGTCTGACAGTAGAGCGGCACCTTGCGTGATCAGAACAAAGCAAGAGAGCATGACAGAAAATCCCTCAGTACCCGCCCTTTAAAAAATGCAGGAGCAGCAAGCATGCAGAAGCAAGTTACGTAGTTAGGTGTATAAATTATACACCCAAAAAAAAGTCTACACCACAAAGAAATACCCCACATGAGGTAACAAACTTTTTTGCATGCAATGAGAGGAAGATCTGATGTCTAAAGAAACATATTCCACTCCAAGATCAGAAGAATGAATTAAGACATTACATTTTGCTTTTTTAATTTTCATTTTACTATGACAATTTTCTCCACAAATTCTCATAATAACATATAGTATGTTAAACTATATGTTAAATAATAACCAAGATTAATAATCTATTTAAACCAAGATTAATAAAAGAAAATAAAAACTTAATGGCACATATTTTTAATAGAATTATATACAGCACATATTTTAATTTATTACTATTATTATTAGATTAATTAACACTGACCTATCAAGCAATCACACTGATATAAAACTATAAAAACTAACTTTATACAATTTCCAGTTTTCTTTTTTTGTTGTTGTTGTTGAAATTGTTGTTCATTGTTAGTTCATGATACCTAATGGATTAACTAATATGAATACATAGAACTGTAAAGTTATCAAGGTAATTATATAGGCTACAATATGCTCCAGAATAAATCAGAATTGAAAAATACTATTATATTAATATAAATAAGAATACAATTATTATATCTTCTTATATCTGTCACTGAAATGGTACCCTTCCAAATAGTACTAACATATAAAACTTGTTTTTATTAATATTTACACGTTATGTGATAATATGTACATTTTAGGTACTATCCCCTTTATGAATCATTAGGTAGCCCATATACCTTTTGAGGTTAACCATAGTGACAGCTGTTTTACTTTTTTCTGAGAGTATTATATTATTTCATAAAATTCAACTAACCGAAATGATCAAAAACAATTTATTTGAATATATGTTGAAAGGAAATGGAGTTATTTAGAAAGTAACTTCTTCACTTTTAAAAATTAAGATTTGACACAATCCTCGTAAAAGATTTGAGGAAGATCTAAAACAGTGAAACAGCGGCGCCCTTCTTGTGCAGTCAGCTGAAGAAAGTGCAGCCACTATATAATCTTCCTCAAGACCTCCTTAAACCGAGCAGGGAGGCATGACTAACATCACTGTGCAAGTCATGGTCCAGTATGAGGGCTGTTTATCAGCCGTGACTGTGTGAGCGGCCCACTTCATTCCTCGTGATCTATAGATATGCTCTCGGTAATGTCGTCTTAGTAGGGAGTGCAGTCTAGTGTAAGGTAGGGGCCCGTATGAGACATGTTCAGCATGGCGAAAGTGTCCTCCCGTCTCAGAGGGATACAAAGACTGTACAAACTTGGTCTATTAGCCGCCGTCTTCTATCCTGCAGCTCCTCTACAGGTCGGCGTTTATTTGTTGGTGCATGTTGCAAAATATTTGTTTGATATGAAAGGCTCTAAATAATGCATGGATCATTCAATAATGCAGTGAAGCTGAGGTAGTTTGGAGTCAAGTGCACGCTGTTTTAAAACTGATGTGCCTGCCTCAGCCAAGCCTGACCTTCAGCGTTTCAGAATGGTCATTTCGTGCCGTTTGAAATTAATACCGTGGAGGCTCAAGCGCTGAGGGGCTTCAGAGGAAATATATAGCCTGTGCAAAAGGAACAATTTCATAATGAGAATATCATTAAAAAAGCATTTATCTTTTCAGCTAACAATATATGTTGTAGAACATTTTGCTAACGTTCCCATTAATTTATGAAAATGTTTTTGAATGATCATTTTAAAGGTTTGTTTCAATTTCTTTTCTTTTATCTTTAGTTATTTTTATTTATTTTCTTTAATTTATTATTTAATGCCAGCGGTAATGAAACATTCTTTTTATCATTTTGCAGATTTGGATCATTTCATCAATTGTTACTTTTTGAATTTCTGTAAAACACAACATTTTATCAAATGTTCACTAACGTTCAACTACAACATTTTAGAAATAAAATCTTGATCACATTTTATAATGAGAATATCATTTAAAAAGCACTATTTCCCACTAACAAAAAAATTATTCAGAATTTTTACTGAACATTAAATGTCCATTTGCATGCTTATTTAATTGTATTTTTTTTTTTTTTTTTTTTATTTATTTATTTATTTTTGGTTATGCAAACATTAAGGGAACATTTCATTTTATCATTTTGCAAACATGGCATTACTTTTGAATGTTTCCTGAATGTTCTGAAACAAGTTGTAACATTTTAAACAAACATGAGATGAATGTCCAACTAAAATATTTATTTTTAATCAAATTAAATGTTCTATGAACAATGTATTAATACCATTTGTTTGCTAAACATTTTGAGAACATTACACTGTAAGGAACATTTTTTTTTTTTTTAAATAAAAGTTGGGTCCCACTTTATATTAAGTGGCCTTAACTGCTATGTACTTACATTTAAATTAATCACTTATTGTGTACATACATTTTTTTACATTGTACTTATATTTTAAAATACCTGCATGTAATTACATCTGTAATTATTTTATGCAATGACATTTTTTATACTTCACAATTTCACATTTAATTCAATGTTACTTGCCATCTTTGTAATTTTTTGTGGAATTTAATAGCAAATTCTGAGTGAAAAATGTTTTTTCAGTGTATTGGTACATCCCAATTTGCATACTTATGAACTATTCTAAGTAAGTCTGTAGTATAAATAGTGTGATTAGTGTGTTCAGGGCCGGCTTTACCTCTTTTTGTGACATAGGTAAAACACATTTTTGGGCCCCCCTTCCCTATATAATAGGCCTATATTACCACCCCCCACCGTGGCCAAAAAAAACAACATATTTCTTACTCAGTTTACCCGCTAACAGTGTTTTCTACTCAATAAGCCGCTTGCGGTCAGTCAATAAATCAATGGTAAGTTCTTACTTTGTTTGAGAACTGAGAGACTATACGCATTAATATGCGTGGCGTCGTGGCCACATAACCACCTCCGGGAGTGCATTATTTTTCTAATAATTTTAACGGCCTGGCGTCATAATCACACATCAATTGTTCAGATGGTTTGTTTCAAGACATTTGACATGTTTACGTCCTGAAATCTCATGTGTTGAACTAATTTTTTTATGCACCTCATTATGCACCTTCCGTTGCAAATTCCAAAACGTCATTTTAGAGCTAATAACGGAGGCTTGAGCCATTGATATGCAGGTTAATGCAGTTATTAATGCAGTTTAATGCGGTTATTAGAGAGAGAGAGATTAAGTGCATGTGAATACCTGCGTCTATGCGTCTCTCAGCAGCGTTCAGCAGCAGCGTCTATTAATAGCGAATCTTTAAGTTAAACTGCTTCAAGAGCCTCGCTGTCTTCTGGGGTTTTGGTTATTTTACTGTTGTAGATAGCCCATAGTATAACAAAAAATATTATATATCTCTTAGTTGTGTTTGGGCCCCCCTGGACGAGCGAGCATAGGCACGTGCCTAGAATGCCTATGCGTAAATCCGGCCCGAGTGTGTTCACAGTCAAAATTAGGTGTGGAATGCTTGCAATTTCATTAATTTCCAACATTGAATGACAAAATAACTTATCAAATTTGCACACTAGACAGATGAGTACACAGTGTGTAGGATAAGCATAGTGTATAGTGTGTCATTTGGGACGCAACTTATTAAAGACCAGATAATTCCGTACGAAAGTTACTCGAAGAATGTCTGTTCATAACTTTGAGAAAACCTTGCCAGAATGTCCATTAGCTGGGTTACCACTGGCTTTTTTGAAACCGAAAAACCCAAAATCAAGTTAACAAGGCAAACACTGAAGTGTCAAATGTGTTACGCAGTCATAAGAAGCTTAAACCCCCGCCTGAGGTTCTCAAAGAAAATGTATTTCATAACCAGGCACCACCAAGCAACAAAGCCAGTGTATTTATAACAAGCAAGGCGGATCACGTTGATGTATTTGTGACACTCTGAAATATCATCAGGGCACAGATTGTCACATGAAGAGAGAGCTATGATGATATAACCCGGCCTGAAGAGTGACGCATCCACTGTTAAAGCAGCTGTAGGTGGATTTGGCACTCTCTCCAAAGGAAAAGCTTCTAAATCTCCAGAACGTATGGCATTGCAGATTCTAAACCATTGCACTGGAATGATAAGAAGGTCCATGGAGGAGGATGGGGTCAAAAAGAGGCCACCGAACTATGGATATTGGGGCTTTCGGTCAGCAACAAATGTTTCGAGTGATAAGGTGTCATCGTCCGGTGTCCATTACCCATGATTCTGAGCCAATCAGTCACATGGGTCAATACTAGCAACTTTCTTTCACCAAATCCTGCTGCAGGGCATGATAAACTGAGGTATTTTGAAACCCCACCTCTATTGGTTGAAGATTTTAGTTCGGTTTTAGGAGCACTGACCTTGTGTTTCCCCAGCTGACTGCAGTTGCTGACTGCCAACGCCGCATTTCCTCCACACTGCAGATTTTATCCATCAGCCTCGGGCTACTCCACTGTGCAGGTAGACATTTTTTCATGCTTGTATGAATTCAGTTCAGCTATTAATAACACTCACGCTATTAAAACCCACTTTCTTTGAAGCAAATCTTTGAAGGTTCACCCAAACATGAGAATTCTGTCATTTTCTCTTGTCTTTCGTTCTTCTGTGGAACGCAAAAGGGTTATTTATAACAGGACGTTCATGCTGATCTTTTCCATGATATGAAGGTGAATGGTGAGCTGTCAGGCAAGATTTTAAATTTCAGTATGTTCCACACTCAAAGCTATCAAGTGGCTTCAGAAGACTTTGAATAGATTGTCATTGGACTATGTTTGTGATATTTGAATGGTGTTTTTGTCTTTTTTTAAGCATGACAGCACCAGTTCCCATTCGCTTTCATTTTATGAAAACAATAACTCAGACAATCTCCTTTGGCGTTTCATGGGAAAACATAAGTCATGATAAGAATAGCATCAGTGTAACATGATAATGACAGAATATTCTATTTTGAGTAATTATGCCTTTTTTTGCTGATACTATTATTCAGAATAACTAACAATATAAGTGTACTGTCAGAACTTGTGCTGCTCCGTGGGGGGGGGCCCCCTATTTTAGTATAAATTACTTTAGTGCATCATTGGGGCAGTCGTGGCCTAATGTTTAGAGAGTTGGACTTGTAACCTGAAGGTTTGAGTCTCAGGTCCGGCAGAAATTGTAGGTGGGGGGACTTGGGGAGTGAATAAGCAGCGCTCTCTCCACCTTCAATACCACGACTGAGCAAGGCACTAAACCTCAGCAGCACAGAACCCCAAACTGCTCCCTGGGCACGCAGCAATATGGCTGCCCACTCTGTGTGTGTGTGTTTGCACTTGTATGGGTTAAATGCAGAGCCCAAATTCCGAGTATGGGTCACCATACTTGCCACATGTCACATCACTTTCATAATATGTTTATCTTTTTGGTTGTTGTTATTTTGATTGAATTGTATTTTTATATGTCTTTATAGTTTTATTGGTTTATTTGGTTTTTATTGTTATTTAAGGTGCAGTATATCTGGAAATGCTACTTTAGCCTGACCGCACTGAAAGCGAACTCCCCACTCTAAAAAATGCTGGGTTAAATACAACCCAGTGCTGGGTAAAATAGGGACAAACCCAGCTATTGTGTTGTTTTGACCCAGCGGTTGGGTTAGATGTTTAACCCAACCTTCTGTGTAGTAACCAAACCGCTGGGTCAAAACAACCCTATTGCTGGGTTTGTTCTTATTTTACCCAGCACTGGGTTGTACTTTACCCAGCATTTTTTAAGAGTGCACCCTCCCTTGTCATCGTCTCCAAGCCACTCCCCTGAGCGCATTTACACTCACAGACCAGAGACATTACTACAATAGGCTACATCAGCGGTTTCCAATTCCAGCCCATGTTCCGAAGTGAAATAAACTTCAATGTATTTCCCCTGCTCAGGGAGTAGGGAGCAATTAACACTGTGTAGGGATCATATAGATCGGAACAGTTCATGCACGTAGCTCACTTCTAACCAGCTGGTTATCTGAATCAGGTGTGTTAACTAAGCGAGACATGCAAAATATGCAGAGCGAGGACTGGAATTGGGAATCGCTGGGCTACATCATGTGTCATTCACCAGTGAGAAAACATTAAAAGTATTACAATACCAGGAAGGAAGGTCGGGTGGTTGATGTTTGTCTGCCATTCTCGCTTTGTCTGCACAGTGTGCGTGAACGCGCTGATTATGTATCCTGTCTGTGCGAACAGGGTGTGCAGAGATATGCTATTACATAAGTTGACAGGCAGGTAGGAAAGCCAATTAAAATGTTTTGATTGGATGAACATTTCTTGGTCCTACGTTTCCACAGAATATATAAATACAGATAAATACATTTAGACCACTTAACTTAATGATTGCTATCGGGATGTGAAGAGACTTTCAACCAGCATAACAAAAAAATGTTTCTGACGACAATCACTTATTGCACCTTTAACTTTAAATGATAATTAGAAAATAATTGCTACCTGAAATAATTTTTTTAAGTTTGTAAGATTTGTAATAATTAATAAATAAGTTTTTATTAAAAATTAAAGGGGTCATATGATGCAATTTAATTTTCCTTTCTCTTTGTGTTACAAGCTCTTGGTGCATAAAGTCTCAAATCCAAGAGATATTCTTTATAAAAGGTAAGAGTCAACCACGCCCTCCTAAATGTCTCATTCTACCACGCCCCCACATATCTACGTCACGATGTTGAAATATTAGCATAATCCCGCCCAAATGTTCATGCAAAGAGGCGTCTGTTAGTCTCGCTGTAGTTTGTTGCGGCTGCCGCCTGCCGTGTGACACTGTGTGTTTCGTTGTGAAAGCGAAACTTCCTTGGTTTGGTCTTCCAAAGGAGGACGATATCCGCTTCGTCATGCCGGGAGCTGATCCGTGCTGATTGCTGAGGAAATACAACAACTTCGCACTGTGGATCGCCGGATCGGCTTTCACCAGGGACGAAGCGGAGTCCAGCCCGGGGTCGTCACATTGGTTGCCACCAGCCGCCGCCCCTCCTTCGTCAAATCCGCCGGCCGGCCGTTCTCAAGCCTGCAGGCCTCCGCTCACTCAAGCCCGCCGTCGCTCACTCAGGCGTCGGCCACGCTCACTCTCTAGCCCACCGGTTGCGCTGTGTGTTTCGTTGTGAAACGAAACTACTTTGTTTGGTCTTCCAAAAGAGGACACCATTGTATATCAGTGGTTAAGTTGTATTTACAACCCTGTTCCAGAACAGTTCAACCCAAATATTCATATGTGTCCAGCACATTTTACGGAGGACTGTTTCCTGAACCAGTAGCCTAATGCCGGTGTCTGTTTCTATTAAGTGGGGCAGTTCCAACTTTGCAAGGAAAGTCTGGCACTTCTGACTCACAGTCTGTAAGTAAGTTTTTTTATATTTAAAGAATTTGTCACTGTTGATTCAAACGCGAGTTTTGGGCAGTTTTTGTTGTTTGTCATTTCTCTGATCACAATGCAGACATGGTTTTATGTTTACGCACCGCGATACGCAACGCAATGTGTAAAATGACAGTATAAGTCATTATATCAGTAATTATGTCCCCACTGGATGCAACAAATGCCTCGTTATAATGGGTTTTAACGTTTTTGTCACGTCGCTCCGGGACACGGCAACCACCACGCACTTGTATGACATTATCATTTATTTATTCATTATTAATTTGTAATTATAGGGAATTAATGATTATTAATTTATTCAGGTTTTGCTAGAACTCGGGTCTGAATGTCCCAAGTCCACCTGATTAAACCCTTCCAAATTTGTTAGTTTTACTTCAAATCAAGGTAGTCCAGCGAGCCAGTGATTCTTGGTATCTTTTTAACAAATTTAATATGTTCCCCTTTTGTATTCTCCCTGGCCACGGGTGAAATACAGTTATGATGATTTGTCAGCTCTTGAAAGAGGTAATTATTATAAGTAAGCTACGAGCTAGGTAGCAAGCAAGGATCTTTTTGGCAATAGAATTGACACAAAATTATATGAGCCAAGAAACTTCTTGTTTATAAATGAAACATGAATTTTATTGGCTAATCTAGATTACATAAAAACCTAACTAAAACATACACACACATACACACAAAGATTCAAGGAAATGAGTTGATGGAGTTGCATTAAGTTTCGCGAGTGGTTTTAAATTCAGCCTAGAGAATTTACCAAGCAGCGATTGTCTTATCTTTACTGTTTAACTTAGCTCTACACCAGTTCAGCAGATCTGAAGAGTTTGTTCGTTTACTTGCGTTCTGTTTAGTTGAGAGCTGAACGCTGAGGCAGCTCCTTTGCTGACGCAGTTCCTTCGCTGTCGCGGGCGTGCTGGAGGGGATTCCTTTGCTGATTGGCTGTTGATCTGACGTTTGGATGATGTCCTTTTGGGAGACCCCTCGTTGGATTGGTTGGTCTCTTGATGACACAGAGGCTTGAGCAGTTCTTGTTAAAGTCTGAGTTTGAAAGACTTTCAAGTTCTCTGACGATCGCGAAGTCTAACTGAAATGTCTGAGTTCTTAGATGGTCTTGCTATGCGGTGGTACGGCGTGGCGCTTTATCGCGCTCACCAAAGGAAAGCCCGACGTCTTGAGCGGGTAAAACAAGCACGCTCACAAGCCCGTGTTGCATTGGGTTTTTGATCCGCGGCGTAAGTCCATCCCACAGGTCGCTGTTCCAATCAGATAGTGGCTGCGGGGTTTGGCCACGCCCTGTGTGGTTTGTTGTTTGGAGAGTATTTCTGCAAGTTTTTAAAGAACTTCTTATAAAAATATCACCGGAAAATGATACAGAATATAAAATATTCACTAACACCAATGTTCGGCGAATAGCAAAGTGCGTTTTCCAAAACAAAAAAAACCCACAGCGTCCTCCTCGGAACAATGTCACGACACAGTTACATAAAAGTTTACCTTCTTTTCCGGGACAACCTCCTACCCCTCAACACCCCATTGTGTCTCCTTTTGTTCCAATAATCACTTGGAAGCTCTCTTTGGCTGGTGCTGAATCATCCAGTCCCACACACAGAGACGCTCATGCTCTCCTTCACCAGAGAAGCTCTCCAGCTCCTATATTCAAAGCAACCAACCTACTGATATTGTCAAAAGGTCGTACATTTCGATCTGTTCTTAGGCATGTACGTGTGGTAAAAATACCCTACTTGGTGAAATGAGGACAATACAAAACTACATGTTGAATCAGCATTCGGCGTCCCAGGAAGAAATGTTTTCACAGGCCTCACGTTCTGTAAATTATTAGACTTTGAGTGAGGCTTTTTTTGGTTTCAAAAAGGAAAGGTGTCTAAACAGTTTAGCAGAAAAAAGTGAGCATATTGGTTCATGTAAAGGTTCTTAAAGGGTCATGACACCACTGTTTCAGCACTGGTTAGTTCTCACCACGGTTTTAAAAAAACGCTAAAAAAGTGGGCGTGGTGCGCTGTGGAGTGGAGGGGGAAGAGGGGAGACAGACAACACACACAGCTTCGGGTTCAGACAGTTTCATTTCGGTCCCAAGTTAAAAACACAAATAAATCCACAGCCATTTGCACTCTTCATCGAAAAACATATGCATGAATGCGCTTTTGCACCTCTGATAACTTTTAAGGCTTATTCTGTGGTGTTTATATAAGCCTTTTTGACGGGTTGTGTCACAGAGCTGTAAAAAACGGTTATACTCACTAAGTGAATGAATCGCGTTCGTTGCCGAACTCTTATTACAAAGCAAAAACAAACACACTCTTTCGATCCATGAACGTTTCTTTCAGTTAATGTGCGCTGAAGCATCTGTCATAGCAAATCAGCACATGCTGTTGTGAATAATTAAGTGAAGCGTCTTCTCATAGGATAAGAACACGCAGTCTCATGAATAATTTAATAGACACCGAAGCGACATCGATGTACTATCGTCCTTTGCCACATCACAAATTGTGACGTCAACACAATGTAGATTTTAAACCCGGAAGATGAAAATAGCACAAACACAAAAAAATTAACCAGTTTTCTCACATGAAAGCTAATGGTGAAAAAGTATTAAAGTATCAAATAAGTTGTTTTCTTTTGCATTTTTTTAATAGAAAAAATGTATTTGAATATATAATTAAAATGCAATTATAAATAATTCATATAAATGACATTTCCACAATGGCATCAGTAATATAATAATCTCAAGATGCATATCACTAATCAGACTAATTTTTAAACGAAAGTCATTCACAAAAACAATACTTTTTGCACCAGTGGTTTTTACAAACCATACAGAATAAAAAATAAATAAAAAATAATATAGACTAATTAGTTTTACTTTTTTACTGTATTTTTCTTGAAATAATTCTTGAAAAAACGCGGTTGTCTTATATTCATGGTCTAGACTTTGACGTGTCAATAATACACCACAACAATAGGTGGCGCCAAATACGCATAAACGAGTGTGCCATGAAATACGTAATGTAGTGCGTGTTGTAAAGATCGCGAGTAAACTCCCTTTGTGATTTTAAAACGTAAGAAAGTACCCAGATTTGAAGATTACAGTACGATTTAACTTCTACTGTTAATAAGATTTTGGTAGGCTGCTATTAGATGGATAGCCTAAATGTCTTAATTCAGATGGGCTACCGGTTTTTTTTTTTTATGGTATATCAAAAAGTGTTTTTTTTTTTATGTGATTGTTGGTACATTTTATCAGTTTTTGCCATACTTTCAAAATAAAAATTTAAATAGGAAAAATATGCATTATGAAAATAATTGAAGACAAAATGTTTTTTTTTACTGAGAAAAAACAAGATTTGGGTTTTTAAAAGCCTTTTTCCAAAAGGTACATCTGGAAAAAAGGGGGTCGTCTTATATTCGGGCCAATACAATAGTTTTTTTTTTTTTGCACACGTTTCACTAATGATGTAGCTGGAAACCAACTAAGAGAAAAATAGCATAAACAGCTGTATATCTCATTTATTTATTTATTTATTTGTATATATGTGCCAAACTATTTAAATTTATCTAACAAACTATGCTTTTTGAGAGAATATTTTTCAAGGATAAAAACGTCTTTTTCACAATTTTCTGAGAATAACCCCTGAAGAACCTTGACATGTGGAAATTTCCCATTGCACAAAAACTTCCTTATAGTGGGAAAAAAAAGTTATTTAAAAAGATAAAGATAAAATATTTCAAGAAACTTTAAATTAAAGAATCTTTGGGGAAGCAGACATGACTCTTCAGTGGCATTGAGGTGAAAATCTCTTATTGTTTCTTTCTGGCACCTTTATTTGTGGTAAAGGTGCCATTAAGGTGAAGCTGATAAAGGGTTAGTGCGCTCGCACTCATTTGGATGACACAAGTTAGATCCTGACAATAAAAGACTGATACACCACAGCTAATTTTCCAATCCACATTTGCATTTCAGTCCTTCACTTCTACAGCCTTTGTCACTCCGTCCTTCGCTCCAGTCCTTTCCCGTATCAGGCCGAGCTCCCTGAGGATTCTGGGATTGAATGGCGTGATAAGGTTAACGGGAGAAAGTGTTCCCATTCCTTAACACCCCATTGCCTTTCTTCTCCCTCCTCCTAAAGTTCAGTAATGGGAGGCCGCTAACCCAGTTACCCACGTTGCTCTGCTGTACAGCTAAAGGCTAAAGCAAGAGCAGCGGACACATTAATAGCAAAAAATAGCTCTCCGGGGACACAGCTGGTGAGAATCTCTCTCCTACGCCATACTCTGCTGGAGTTTTCAAAAAGCTTTATCATGTCCCTGCCTTATTCATCTGGATGTCTGGGCCTGGCAAACGCTACCTCCCACATAACTCTTAGCAGATTACAGTTGACCGCGGGGTCAGGAGGAGGGGGAGATCTCCCTCACTTTCCCTGGACAGACAAATTAAGTGACACAATGTGAAAAAGGTGGATTGGATGGATATCTTGACGTATGACCTTTAGATGGACAAAGCGACTCTCCAAAGCTTATCGTTCGTTTTCAGGACCTTTGGGAGTTTACAACCTGGCTAATATCACACATGAGCTTTGTCTGTGTTTTTAATAATGCTTGATGTCACGTCAAGACGTATTGCTTCTTATACCGCCAACCAAACGAACAGACTGATTTCTAATTTCAGTCGTCGTAGTCTAAAAATCACTCTGCACTCATTACGAACAGCTTTCAAAAATCATTCATCACAATGTGACTGATTTCTATTACCTCCGATATCAGTAAAAGGCTCGGCAGGTAGTTGATGTGGATGTCAGGCTAGTCTCGGTCCTTCATGGGGTGCGAAGACTACAGTGAGGAGAGACAGCCATAAGCGCAGTTAATTATACTTTCAGATCTCTGCTGAAGAAAAGCAGGGAGAAGACAAGTGTGTGATGACTCTGGCCAGTCTCCAGATCAACCTCTCACTTCACCCAAAACTCTGCTGTCACTTTCGTTTCCATCACTTTCACCGCCAGGCCGTGAGGCTTTAACTAGTTCTTCACCAGGCTGACTGTAACTATGTGCAAAATGCAAATGCAAAATGTTGTCAAAGTCTGATCTTTTCAAATTGTAGTCGACATGGATGATAAACTTACGACATTAAACTACTGCAAAGTACATAATTACGAAACTATAAAAAGGCCAAAATCTCCTAAATAATCATCTGCTGCACCCTCTTAAATAAAGGTTCTTTATTGGCATCTTTGGTTCCATGAAGAAACTTTAACATCCATGGAAAAAGTTCTTTATAGTGGAAAAGGTTCTTTAGATTATTAAAATATTTTCACCCTCGCAAAAATGGTTCTTTGGGGAACCGAAAACCCACTTTAGAAACCTTATTTTTAAGAGTGTATTCAATAAATGCTATCTGAAGCACCACTTAACATATATGGATAGACAATTAAGCAGATACTGTGGCCTCCAAAAGATTTGGACACTTAAGTCACACTACAAAAATGTAGCATCTGTTTTAAACAAAGACAGACAATTTTCAAGCTTGTTAGGTTTGATAAACAGATACAGTAGGCCTGCGCGATTAGTCATATTTTAATCACGATTTTTGTTTCTCGATTAATTAAGCATAATCGTCTGTGTTATTATCCCTCTGATTATTTATCCCAAAAACATATTTTTAATTTTTGCTATCTTGCACTGGTTTCTAACCTCCACAAGCTTTCATGCTTGGGGATGCCAAATGCAAAGAGTTTAAAATCTCCCAATCAGAACTTTTCTCCAAAATGGATACATTTTCTGCCCAGTGTTTAACTTGCCCTTCCCAAACTGGCAACCATGTGCACCTGCTCTTTCTGGGCTGCAAAACAACACAGATGATCGGAAAATGCCAACAAACATGTATACTAGAGTTTAACGATCTCCATTGTGATATTCTGTGATAATCAGCCAGTCTGTGTTTCTTCATAATGCCGCTTGTGCTATTTTCTGTGAATAAAACTGCAAGCAAGCCTACTCAGTAATGAAAACTAGAATACATCCACAGTGATCTGTAGTGTCTGGACCAATCCAACACACTATATATTCCTTTTTATATAACAAATACTCTGTAACCTCAGTTAACAAGCCATATGAGGACCCATGAACCCTTCCCCCCGGAATGCGTAACACCCCAGGAAGTCGAACAGGCCTCTTTGTTGCATGGCAACCAACGCTGATATCACTGGGTTTATTGGCCAAAAGTATGTAAAGCAGGGAAAATCCCTGCATGTCCCAAGGAAAAGCAGAGTAGAAATGGACTGTGTTCTAGTTAATTCATAGAAAAACTGTTATTTGAATGAACACACATATTCTTCAGGCCATTGAGTATATTATTGTCATTGTGTATTTTGTCTTTGATATTCTTAGACTATTTTAGTATGCTTGTGAGGGAATCCATTCCTGATCATCCCTTTTCACTAGATGTAATCTTACCTTGTTTAGTATCCTCTTAGGACGAAACAATCGGTATATTATCTGGTGGTACATAGGCAATATATATTATGGCCCTGAGAATCGTTAGTAATTTCGTTTTAAGTCCATTTGCAAATTACCATGGTTAGAGACAAAGGGTCATAAAGCCCTCCTGCAATTGCCACCTCCCGCTCGGAATTCCATTTTGCTCATTGGACAAGCCCATCTTGAGAGGCGGAGATCTTCTCTGACCTTAAAGCTGACACACCATGTGACCGCCCCAGTCGGTGGTTCGGTCAGATGCTAAGATGAAGATGTGAGAAGACGCTTCAGGATACCAAAGCATTGTGACAGGCTTTTCTTCGGCCTTGTCCTTTCCTTTCTTCAAGTTACTCTGACGCAAACTGTTTCTTTCTCATCAACCAACTTCAGCAAGTTCTTGGGCCTTAAGATTGCATCAGGAAGCTTTTTCAGACATACGCAAGTATCAAACTTAGTCGATTTAATTGATGCATTACGTATCAGTTACACCTTTTTACAAGGTTTGTTTGAACTAAGAATCTGACGTATCCCTGAAGGCTTTGATCTGTTGAATATGCAAAAGTGTTCCATAAAATTCAGTCTTTATGCCTCTTTCTGTGCTGAGTTTAACTTTAACCCTTTCCTATACCAACTATATCTGTGTGTGTGTATGTGTATGTTAGACAAGCTTAATGTGTTTATGTAGTATGTTAGACCATTTTAAGTGTTTTTAAAAAATGTTTAAAAAAAGTTAATAAAACCTTACTTGTATCACATTTGACGTGTTCATTGTTTGCTCATAACCAGTCACTAAGTCACTAATCATGCAGATTTACGTTACAAGCTTTTGTAGGATTGTACAGTAAGAAAGTTATTTCCTTTAACCAGGATATTAACGTTCTTAGAATTGACTGACAGTTGGCCCTGAGAGGTCAAGTAAATACTTACTGCGGATCTAAATATTTATAATTAATTTTATTATTACTAGTTATGATTAATTATTAATATTTTCCCATGAGCTGATTCGCTACACATGACTCCTGACTACTTAAGGCTGACCAAATAAGCCTTTCTTGTTGTTTTAATAGAAAAACATGAACATAATTTGGAATTATTGAAATTGATATTAGAAATTTCACCGTTTTGAGAGAAACTTCTTAAGCTTACCAATTTTTCTCTTGTGATTTTGTGAGATTTTTGAGAAAAATAATCATGATTTAATAGTTTAACCATTATCCTGTAGCCCTAAGATACAGACATTTGCTTTGATATCTAGTGTCTAATACATAGACATTCAGACATTTTTAAGTTTCCAAAATTTTCAGGGGATCACTGTACATAGTTGTTATTTGACAGTGGTGAGAAAACATTTGAAACACAGCTTTTGTTAGCCATTCAGCCAATCTCTTCCTGGCAGCATTTCAGGACTGAATGCTCCATTTACCTTTCCATCAACCCCAACTCTGAGCTGATGTTTGTGCCAAATGTGCCAATAGTGACTGAACACACACACACCCGCATTACAGCGATGGAAGCAAAGCTGTGTGTGAACGTCTGCATGATGTGTCCTCACATTCCCTGAGCATCGCGATTCCTCTAGCTCCACATTGACTCAAGTTATTTAAAGAATAGAGGGAGGAAGAGATAGAGAGTGTGGAGATTTTTTATCGTGCGCTTTAAGTGAAGGAGATTTTGGAGATGGAGCCAAAAGCTTGTGCGTGTCCCTTGCGTCACAGCGAAACCTCTGAACTCACAGGAACAAGACAAAATGAGCTGAATGATCAACGATACAAACTATTTATCTCTCTATGTCTCATATATAACCAAGGAAAAATTAACTATATTTAGAAGTCTGTACAAAGGCAACCATGGCTATTTACCATTGCTCATAATTAGTGCTACAAATGATGATAATACCTCATATCAATGAGTGTCATGTCACATTGCTAATTCTATTCCTAGCAACACCATAGCAATGACCAGAATCCTTCAACCTCATAGCAATGCGCTAAAAAAACACTTGGAACCCTTTTCTTTTATTATAAGTGGGACAGTAAAAAAAAGACAGAAAATGGTAGATATAACAGGATCAGAAAAGTACTTGCCTCACCCACATGAGCACTTCAACTTAACACGTCAAATGAGCCTGAATGAAATACAGAGCTAATAAAGGTTATAGAGCAATCACTTGCTTATTAATGAGAAAAGTCGTACTAAATGTTTAAACACTGTCAACAAATAAAGCAAGCAAATTTCCTCATTTCCACACCCATTTGCGCAATGAATGTTTATTATGTAAAAAAGAGCCACGAGGCGAATATTTGTCATCAGAAAATACTAGAAGTCCTTGTCGCAAGCTGCTCTGAGTGGGTGTGTGTTTTCGGTGTGATCCGGCCGCGTAGGAGTGCACAGCATAAATGCATAATAAACAAAATTCAAACAGGCACCCAGACGAGACTGAGCCGTTCATTTCTCATGCCTACCGCTTTACTGCTGCCAGCGGGACGCCACGCTTTACCATTCTAATGACACTAAACCAAAACCGGCCACCGCCGCTTCATGTGTGAAAGCTAGAAAAACAGGAAAAGCAGAAACAATGAAACTATTGGCTTTACTGAGTAACCCAGTGGAGGATTGAACTAAAGCTGGTGTTGCCACATTTAGTTTTCATGCAGACACACACAAATACATTCAGGCTGCAAAGTGCTTAATTATGCATTACATGTATTAATTTGGCACACAGAACAATATATCTAGAAGAATTTCTGTAAAAATGAGGATGTTGACTTGAATTCATTCACAGCAGGACGTTATTAAGCCCAGTACCCCCTAACCCCAGTCCTTTTCAAGTCTGGCCGGAATAAACACAGTAAGCACATCTTTTAATAGTCCTGACACCCAAACGGCCGTGTCCGTGATGCGCTCTTAAATGTTTATATCCGCGGGAGCAATTAAAATCCCCCTCTTCTCATCTCACAATATAGGGGCTAATGAATTAAGCAGTTTCCTCACAGAATCAAGGCCGCTGGAGATTGCCATTTGCCGGCTGAAGACAACATGTACAGTAATTGCTGCCTTAAAAAATGGTGCAACACTCACTTTGTGATACTTATGAAATCCAAAGTTTTGTCATGAAACTCTAGATGGCACAGTCCGATAGATCTAACTCAATATGACAATGACATCATTATCACGTCACAGCTGATTGGTTCTTTTTGTATCGCACACTGAGTTTGCTATCAAATTCAAATACTACGGTGACACTGACTTCTATGTGACTGTGCCAGTTGCTAAGTCTATTAACCCCATCACTGGCAAGAGCTGGGAGATCAATGGAGTGGCACCAAATGTTGAAGTTGCTGCAGAAGATGCCCTTGACGCTGCAATCGCAATCATTAAACTTCGTGCTGAAATCCCAGGGTTGGTTCAGGCAGCAGCCACACTGGTTGCAGACAACTATGCATTTCCGAGCATTGGGGATGATGTCGCAGAGAAGCTGGGAGCTGTTGTGGCTAGTGGAGAATACAACCTGATCTCCACAAAGGAAGAACTGGAAGCAAAGCTCTCTGCTGACCTCCTAAAACTGTCAGGGGACAAGTGCCTGAAGGCCACCAGCAATATCCCTGCACGTCCTCCAATGGTGAGTCAATCTATTCTGAGAGAAAATCTTACACATAACGATTTAGACATATGCTGGTTGTTGAGGGAAAATAATGAATGACACCTGTCCCTTTATTTTCCAGAATCTCACACCCGAGATGTTCATTGAGCTCGTCAAAGTTTCATTCCACACGGATGTATTTGAAAACAACATCGGTTACCTTCGCTTTGATATGTTTGGAGATTTTGAACATGCTGCTAAGATCATTGCGGAACACGTCTGGAACAAAGTGGTTGACACTGACATGCTGATCATTGATCTGAGGTGATTATTCTATTGGATATATTTGTATGTCGCTCTATAAATCCAGTAATACGTATGAATTGCAACATTTTTACTCCACCTTTGACCATAATTTGATATAACCATCCCAACTTTACTATACTTTTCTTTTAAGGAACAATGTTGGTGGATCCACCTCCTCCATTGCTGGCTTTTGCTCATACTTCTTTGACAGTGACAAGCAGATTGTGCTAGACCACGTGTACAACAGACCCTCCAATACCACAAGTGATCTTTTGGCCCTTACGCAACTTACAGGTACATTACTAAAGTGACTAGTTTTCTTATTTTGGTCACTATTATTCATTACATGTTTATCATTTTACTCATTGTGTAGATCAACTGTTCTTGCTTGTTTGATACTCACAAAGTGCAGTGTCCTGAATTTGTTGTAGTAATTTGATTATGTGTTCTGTATTATTATAGGCATATTTCATAGTGCAATATTAACTGTGCAATTCTATTCTTTCTAGGCAGGAGATATGGCAGCAAAAAGAGTGTGATAATCCTCACCAGTGGTGCTACTGCTGGTGCCGCTGAGGAGTTTGTTTTTATCATGAAGAGGTTGGGACGTGCAATGATTATCGGTGAGACAACCCATGGAGGTTGTCACCCCCCTGAGACCTTCCGTGTGGGCGAAAGCGACATCTTCCTGTCTATCCCAATTAGCCATTCAGACACTGCTCAGGGCCCGTCCTGGGAGGGTGCTGGCATTGCCCCTCACATTCCAGTGCCAGCCGATGCTGCCCTCGACACAGCAAAGGCCATCCTCTATAAGCATTTTTCTGGTCAAAATTAATTAGTTCTTCTGGGCCTGGTATGGAAGCCAAATGATATAGCAAATTAGTTATTTAGAAGGATGACATGTTGTGGAGATGCTTTCATAATCTGTGTAGATCATTAAGGTAATGTTTAGAACGTACACAGTTATGCCTTCTGTTGCTAGTTCAAACCTTTTTCTATTCCTTATATGTTTTCCTCTAACCCAAAGCATGCAATCTCTCAAGCAAACTTGGTGGAGGAGAATGCAAGTAATATTCAGATTAGGCCTGTTCTAAACTTGAATATTTGTGAACTAGTTTCCTTTGTGCACATTAAAATTAGTTTATGCTTGTATTGTAAACATCCATACACATGCATATGAACAAACTGGAAAATTGTTCTGTTTCAAAAGCAACTTGAAAATTGCAACTTTGGAGTTATATTGAAACCAAATTATAAAATGTAATAAATACCACATGGAAACTGTTCTAACTGTAATGTGTTTTAAAGATTAAATAAAAATAAAATGGGTTTAACAAACATAAACCAATTCCAGACATACTTATGTATCTGAAAGCCTCTTGTGATTTTTCCAGATTACTTTGATCAGATTATTTACCTCTACTTATCCACTTGCAATCTCAACAAAAATCACAGTTCTAACATGAACACAATCACCCACACAGCAAAAACAATGTTCATTTTTGATAAGTCAAAAGTCCACTTTTTGCTCTACTGATGTCATTACAAAATTATTTTTATCCACGTGTTTACTACACCATTTCTTTTAGAAATCTGCAGCAAAGAACCAGAAGATGGCAGCATATCTTTACTATCAGTTGCCCAAAGTATGCTGTCAAGTACATCCACTGCCAGACTAAAATTACAATTATGTAGCACCTGCTGACAAGTTTTTACTGGAATTAATGATCAATATTATCCTCAATAGACTAATGGCACGTGTCAAGAAGCAATTGACCAACAATAAAAATGGATTGCCATATAAAGCTTTATGTTCCTTCATGATAAACGACCACTTAAATATTATTGCTGTTATCAGTTAGTATATTTTGGGCTGTCAGTCATACACTGGTCAAGACCTACTACAACATTCAGCATAACCAATGACAGTTATACACGCTACCAGTATCTAAGGCCAAATAAATCAAATATTGGCAAATTAACATGAATCTAAGCAGCTTCCCTCAAAAATATGACATCAAGCTCATTTAATTAAGAAATTAGTCATTTGAGAATCCAACTGTGATATTTTACAGACCTAGTTTCGTTCAAACTATTTAGTATTACCTCCGCTTTTTTTGTTTATATTAGTATTACCTCAGTATTTCCACGCTTCTCGGTTTTATATTAGCTTCGGCAGGTCCTCTTGTCGCGTGTTTGGTATTTCGTTCCTGTTTTATTTAACGAATCGATCATTTAAGTGAAGGAATCGATTTCTTCGTTCCAGAGCACGTGGCGCATGCTTTCAATGACTGACTGTAGCGCGATCAAATAGAATTTGGGGGCGGGCTGTGAACTGAGAATTCTATTGGTTGATCTTCTGAAGAAACACGCCCCTTTCATTGAACGACTCATCTGCTGTGTAGTATAGGCCTACCTTATGTATCTCGGGTGTCAGTTTTTATGTCTGAAACCATATGGAGGTTATGTACTGCACTCATAAAATCCTATAATGCACCGCAATAACGTGTGTACGACTCATGTGGCCTACATGACTAGAGATAATATACTATAATGTATGTTATTATTATATGATATTATTATGTATCATGTGAGTCAATTTTGTTCACAGGGATAAGCTAACACACACACGTTGTTGAAACTTATTTTTTTACTGTTGTTTTTATAACTTGATAGTTGTTCAAATGAATGAATTTAGGGTCTTTTGAATTTGCCAAATGTTTATAGACTATCAAGTGGGCGTTTTAACAGAATTGATTGATTTGTGGCTGACTGATTCAATTACTTAAAACACGCATAACATGAACACTTAACGCCAACTATACTGGCGTAGCAACGTAAACTGACCAAATAAAAAATGAAGTGAAATTGTAGACGCAAGGAAAGGAGAAAATAAATAAAACCTAAAATTCTAAAATTAAATAGGCCACTGATGGCCCTGATGGAAAAATAAAGAAAGGCATATATTCAGCTAAACATTCTATAAAATGTGTATAAAATAAATATTTTTATATGCTCATTTTAGATTAATATTTCAACATTAGCAGACAAAACAGGACAAAAAAAAACAACAACCATATATTTTGCATATCCAAAGGAAGGGAGGAAACCTTCAAGGAGCAGAAACTGACCCAACATTTTTTCTGGGGTAGAAATATGACACCAGCTCCTCTTCTGCCAACTCTGAGCCTGGGCTCTTTTCTCAAACGACTCCCGTCTTTGCTTTGCACATTAACATCAGATATCAAGCGCTTGAAACAATACATCTGGCTTTTTAACACGTGGATTTCGTGCAGCAGCAGTCCCTGAGAATTCCCCAAAACAGCAAACCGGCTAGTGTTTTATATAAAGAAAACGGAACAGACTCTTGGAAGCCGGTTTTTTTGTGGAGTTTTTCCTGTGCATCTGCTTTCTGTGCAGTACATGTTGGGAATAGCGTGTTTTCGTGTTATCTCAAGTGTGGAGTTACAGTTTTCAGACTGATGTGAGTAAGGACTGCGTCAACATCCGCAAAACTCCTCTTCTTTGTGTGCATCCTTCCCTCAGGATCTCAGCAAAGGCTCTTTTTTCTGGATAATGTGAATGCTCGTCTGCTTTGTTGAGGGTTGATGTTTTTGCAATAAGAAACGATGGCACGTTTAGTAGTAAAAATGTGTCTTTGCGCACTTTTCTTTGGACTTTTGCTGTTCACGCTTCCATCTGCAAGAGCCGAAGATGATGTGGAGGAGGAGAGATCATGTCAGGGCGCCTTTGACTTGTATTTTGTCCTTGACAAGTAAGTAGCCTAACTTGAAACTTATAATTTTTATAATTTTGTGAACAAAGAACCATCTCTCTCTCTCTCTCTCTCTCTCTCTCTCTCTCTCTCTCTCTCTCTCGCCTCCCTCCCTATATATCTCTCTCTCTCTCTTCTCCTCTCTCTCTCTCTCTCTGCCCGCTCCCTACACTTAAAGGAAAGTCGATCTGTAAGTGATCTCTTTGGTCTTACAGCTGGTAAACTTTCTGGTGTCCAACATAAACCCGTCTCTCACATATAGGCATCTTGATCTGTATGAAGTGTAAATGTTAGGGATGCTTTTGTCGGCCTGATGTTTTCCACACTGAGAGACACTATAGACATAAAGTAGGCCAGTACATTTCCACTCACATCCTCCATCTTTTCCCCAAATTTCTCACATTCCGCAACACCAAAATAGATATTCATTAGATGTCCATTGTTTGGTATCACTAGGCTGGGTTCAATTAGAGTTCAAGGAAGGGCGAGAGACAATTTTGCAGTGCAATACATACTAGACAATACAATGCACCATGCACCAGTGACAGTTTACATAAGCCATCCAGTTTATTTTTTATTGTGCCAACTTGTTGTTTTGTGCTATGAGTGTGTGTAATGATGAGCAGACGGGTGGTACATGTGAAGTTTGCTGAATAAGCACTTCGGACGGTCACAACTTAATTCCTCTGTGGTTCTCTTTTCCTGCCTCTTATCCTTTACCATTGTTTAACAGACCCAGAAAAGCAACATCCTTTCCCATGGTTTGTATGTGTCGGACTGGGAAGATTCTTTGCAGGATGTTTAGTCTAATTGAACATTTATTTTTATAAAACAGATTTTTTGTATGCACTGTAAAAAGTTATGTAGTAAGTAATGACTTTACTTAATAAGTTAAGGAATTTCAAACTTTTTTGTAAGTTATATAAAATTCAACTTGATTTTTTAAGTCGGTTTGATGAAAGTTGAAATAACTTATACACCTTATGACTTTTTTACAGTGTGTGTGACTTGAGCAAATCCGCCTAGTTTGTCTTTATTGTCATATATGCTGTTAGTTTCCTGAGACTCACATGATAATGTATGGGCTGTTTGAAACAGCATTGATCTCATGAGAGAGTTGTCTTGTATTTATTTGGTTTAGACTGTTTTAATGTCCCCTTTTTGCTTGACGTATGACCACAAAGTTGACGGCTCTTTGATGAAAGGATAGTGATATTGTTTGAACATGTGTCAGAAAGTTCAGCGTGCACAGCTGTCATCAAGCAAATGCATCATAAATCCTGTGTGCTACATTTGATTTGATTTTCGTGTGTCATGCAACATACTTCTGGAACTGATCAGCTGAGAAATTTTTCTCATGATGTGATGGCAGAGCACGTACCCAACCAAGCACCCCCGCCTTTTTCTCCTTACAGACTTTGGAAAAACTGACATTTAGTAAAATCGCATGCACATGAACATCTGCAGCCCTTCCAGAACATTACAAGCCTTCAACTTCAACAATTTAAGTAATTTCCTGTGCATGCATTATTCAGTATGTTTAATCACTGCGCCGTTGCGTGCACAGAGGGAAGAATTAAAGAATCATTTTTTCTGTATCTATTTTATCACCAAATGAGCTGAAGTTGAAGTATCAAAGCATCACAAACAACAGCTGTATTGCACAAGAGTGTTTGGCTTCAGGTGCACTATTATTGGGCTTCTGAGAAGAGGCTTTCCTGGATTTGTTTTCGAGG
>JADLZN010004129.1:0-33989 GCA_018155175.1 Sinocyclocheilus anophthalmus
CACACCTGCCCCACGCACACACACACACAGCTGTCGCCCATCCGGAACTCCGTCACCTTCACTCCACATACCTGTGCACACACTCACGCGCCACACGGGGGCCCGTCGGAGACGAGGTAGGTGCCTTCCCCACGCCACTCGGGGCGGATGAGTAAGGTTTGGTTGAGTTGTGTTACGAGTGTGATTAATTGTTTGTACGGGACTGATGCCAGCCCTACGTGGCCGTATGGTGTCAGAGTCTGTTTCCTTGCCTGTGTCTCAGAGTCTTAGCTCTGTTTATGTTTCTGTTTTTACCTTTGTTTTCCCTGGCAGTGAAATAAACCTGCATTTGGACCCAAAACCCTTTGTTCCACGGTGTGCTTTCCTGACCGCGCCGTGACAGAATAATCCGCCAAACATGGGTCCAGCAGGAAGATTCCTCAATGTCCACCAGGGAGACCGGTGCATTGAGGATTACGCCAGGGACTTCGTGGGAGTGGCTCGCCGGTCAGCGACAGAGAGGACCTGCTCACTGGTCTGTTTCTGGGGTGGCCTAGCCGAGCCATTCAAGTCCCTTATGCCATTCTGGCACCCCGAGGAGGCGCTGGAGGACTACGTCAACCTGGCTCTGCAGTTGAGCGGCTCAGCTATCAGGATGGAGCTGGCTGCAGAGCCTGGTCACAGTTCTCCAGAGGCGGCCATCCCAGGGTCATCACGGACCTCGTCTGCTGCACCCAGTACCGCCCGCCCGTTCCTGGAGCATCGCGGGCTGGTACGCGGCGTGCGGGAACCTCCGCTGATGTCGGTGCGAGCGGCGGGGGCTGCTCGCAGAGTTCCCGAGACAGCGGTGTCCGCTCGTAGTTCCCCCAAAGCGGCGGTGCCCGCGCACGAGGTTCCCGCGCACGATGTCCCGGAGGCGGCGGTGCCCGCGCACGATGTCCCGGAGGCAGCGGTGCCCGCGCACGAGGTTCCCGCGCACGATGTCTCCGAGGCGACAGTGCCCGCGCACGATGTTCCCGCGCACGATGTCCCCGAGGTGGCGGTGTCCGCTCACGATGTTCACGATGTTCCCGCGCACGATGTCCCGGAGGCGGCTGTGCCCGCGCACGATGTCCCCGAGGCGGCGGTGCCCGCGCACGATGCCCCCGAGGCGGCGGTGCCCGCTCACAAAGCTCCGGAAGCGGCGGTGCCCGCTCACGATGTCCCCGAAGCGGCGGTGCCCGCTCACGATGTTCCCGAGACAGCTGGTTTCCTCGCGTATTCCCCCAAAGCGGCGTTGCCTCGCACGATGTTCCCAGCTCACGATGTCCCGGAGGCGGCGGTGCCAGCTCACGATGTCCCGGAGGCGGCGGTGCCTGCGCACGATGTCCCGGAGGCGGCGATGTCCGCTCACGATGCTTTTCCCGCGCCGATGTCCCGAGGCGACATGCCCCGCACTATGTTCCCGCGCACGATGTCCCGGAGGCGGCGGTGCCAGCTCACGATGTCCCGGAGGCGGCGGTGCCTGCGCACGATGTCCCGGAGGCGGCGGTGCCAGCTCACGATGTCCCGGAGGCGGCGGTGCCAGCTCACGATGTCCCGGAGGCGGCGGTGCCAGCTCACGATGTCCCGGAGGCGGCGGTGCCAGCTCACGATGTCCCGGAGGCGGCGGTGCCCGCTCACGATGTCCCGGAGGCGGCGGTGCCCGCGCACGGTGTCCCCGAGGCGGCGGTGCCCGCTCGCGATGTCCCGGAGGCGGCGGTGCCCGCTCGCGATGTCCCGGAGGCGGCGGTGCCCGCTCGCGATGTCCCGGAGGCGGCGGTGCCCGCTCGCGATGTCCCGGAGGCGGCGGTGCCCGCTCACGAGGTTCCCGAGACAGCGGTGTCCGCTCGCAGTTCCCCCGAGGCAGCGGTGTCCGCTCACGATGTTCCGCGCACTTGATGTCTCCGAGCGACAGTGCCCCCCACCGATTCCCGAGGCGGCGGTGCCCTCGCCATGTCCCGTGGCGGCGGTGCCCGCGCACGATGTCCCGGAGGCGGCGGTGTCCGCTCACGATGTTCCCGAGGTGGCGGTGCCCGCGCACGATGTTCCCGCGCACGATGTCCCGGAGGCGGCTGTGCCCGCGCACGATGTCCCGGAGGCGGCGGTGCCCGCGCGCGATGTCCCGGAGGCGGCGGTGCCCGCTCGCGATGTCCCGGAGGCGGCGGTGCCCGCTCGCGATGTCCCGGAGGCGGCGGTGCCCGCTCGCGATGTCCCGGAGGCGGCGGTGCCCGCTCGCGATGTCCCGGAGGCGGCGGTGCCCGCTCGCGATGTCCCGGAGGCGGCGGTGCCCGCTCACGATGTCCCCGAGGCGGCGGTGTCCGCTCACGATGTTCCCGAGCTGGCGGTGTCCGCTCACGATGTTCCCGAGGCGGCGGTGTCCGCTCACGATGTTCACGATGTTCCCGAGCTGGCGGTGTCCGCTCACGATGTTCCCGAGCTGGCGGTGTCCGCTCACGATGTTCCCGAGCTGGCGGTGTCCGCTCACGATGTTCCCGAGCTGGCGGTGTCCGCTCACGATGTTCCCGAGCTGGCGTGGTCCGCTCACGCTGTTCCCGAAGCGGCGGTGCCCGCTTACAAGGCTCCACACACACCGCTGTGTTGGCCGCTGGTTCTGCCCTGGGTCCCCAGCCCGCCGGCTCTACCCGAGTCCCCAGGTCCCCCGCTACCACACGGCCCTGGGCCCCCCATCCCTCCCCTACTCCATCCCCGCTGGGCCGTTCCCCTGGGGGGGGGGGGGGGGGCGCTCTGGAACGTCTGGAAGCCGTTCCTTAGGGGAGGGGTCCTGTCAGGGGCTGGCGTCTGGTGTTCTTCCTCTCACCACCCGAGGTCGCCATCTCCCATCCTCCCGGACTCTTTCTCCGTCACCTTGACACACACACACACTGACAAACACACTCACACACACACACAGCTGTCGCCCATCCGGGACTCCATCACCTGCACTCCACACACCTGTGCACACACTCACTCTCACACAGCTGTGGCCCGTCATGAGGACTATTTAGGCGCCTTCCCCACGCCACTCGGGGTCGGATGATTAATGTTGGTAATGTTTGTTTCGGTGACTGATGCCAGCCCTACGTGGCCGTATGGTGTCAGAGTCTGTTTCCTTGCCTGTGTCTCAGAGTCTTAGCTCTGTTTATGTTTTCTGTTTTTTCCTTTGTTTTCCCTGGCAGTAAAATAAACCTGCTTTTGGACCCAAAACCCTTGCTCACACGGTGTGATTCCTGACCGCGCCGTGACATGTACTATCAAAATTGTTGTTGGTTTTTGATTACTTATACTAGATCAGCATGTACTATCTTTACTGCTCTTGGATTAGAAATAAATGTTTTTTTGAGTTCATTCGCACCTATTAATTGTGGAACCTACGTTTTTCATGTTCAATTCTGATATTGTTTTCTCTTACTGGAAGGGCTACTTATATCTTTGGCCCGTAAAGAATGCTTTCATGGATTCCCAGATACACTCGTCCTTGTTTTTGAGCAAATTATCTCAAAGGTAAAATATTAATAATAAATCATAACCCTCATTATAAATTAATATATTTTGCTCAGTTACTTTGATGTAGCCGCATAATATACAATCATTTAAACCTGATCGTCATATCAACAACTCTTTGAACACTTCAACACTTTTTGAATGTTGTTATCAACTTTCAGAAGATATGTTCTGCAAGCATCAAAATCAAAACAATCATTGGTTGTACACCAAAGGTTTCTTAACTACATCACAAACACAATAACTAGTTCTAAACAACCATACCACAATCACACATACATGGGAAGGGAACTGTGAAGATGATGACCAACGTGAATCAGGGGGAAGATCAGTTTACCATGTGAAGCAACCAACAGTTTTCTTAGTTTCAAGCACCGTATAGATTTTAATTTATTGATTTATAGAACACATTTAACAACAACAGATGCTGAAACTAAAGTGCTGTTCAGGAAATATTCAACATGATTAAAACTAAATAAAAACACAAGCAAATGGACAAAAGAAAATGTACACCCTCAGGAAGAATTAAAACGCAAAGAATAAAAATAGGTCTTCAAAGAGGATTTGAACATAGAAATAGAAGGAGCAGATCTAATATAGAGAGGAAGACTAGAGCCAAGGGGCAGCCACCGAGAAAGCCTGATCACCTTTAGAACAGTAACTGATGAGCAGTAAACGACTAGATTGCAGCATTTAGAAGATATAAAAATCCAAAGCGCTTATGGTTTTGCAGTAACCTACCTACTGCGCTACTAGAGTATAATTGCTTTTTAAAATTTTTGCTATCCAAACATTTGTCCGGATTCTGCAGGTCATATTTTCAATCTGCAACATTTTTTGTATGCCTGAGTGTCAAATTACTTGTATCTGATATTTTGTCAAGTGTCGTAAACAGTATGTAGGACAGACAAAAGAGTGAACTACATAATTCATATACCAACATGTCTATAATATCACACACTAAATTAAAAACCGTAGATATTTGCTTCAGCACTTTCTGTCCCACCGCCTGACCTCTTTACACCAATAAATGTCTATACTAGTAATATTCTTGCTAAAAATAATCAACTAGTTAAGAGACCCTAAAATAAAGTGTTACCGAAATGCCTTGACGAAATGTATCAACAAGAAGTGAGTTGTCGGTGCAGCTTTGCAGTTTTATTGGAGTTTTCTTTGGGTTGTCCTTGGCCTTGGGTCTCTATCCTTTTTCTGTCATGTATTAGATTTAGTAGGTCCAACACTATCTCTCATGATTTGATCTACTTTATATATTACTCCAGTAAAACAGATTGCACTGAAACCCGTCTTAAACATACCCTCACACCTAAACCCAACTAAAACCTACCCTGACACCTACAACCCTTTCCATCTGAAAACTGGATTTCCAAACCCCACCCAATGCAACTGGAAATAACATTGACTAAAAATCTGAGTAGTTAAAAGGAGAAGGACTAAAAAACAAAAAGTGAAAATATTGATGTTTTAAAAGGAAATAAAGATGTTTTTCAGCCAAAACACGGTAAAGCACAAAGGTTAACATGCCTAAAATATTCAAACATTCACTCTACCAACAAGGAGAGTTAGTCTAACACACTTATAATTTGTTCAGACTCTGATAAAGATGATCTCAGTGAATAATTTGCAGTTTTAATTAACTAGGTCACGGAGTTCGGTCGAGAGTGAGTTACGTCATTGTAGAGGCGACGGCTTGATACAAAACCGCGAGCTGCGTGCTCTCATACACTCACTCGGTTACTCTGGAGAGATACAAGCAAGCGAATTATATTCTACACTTTTATAATAACGATCTGACGTTCGAGACCACCTGAAGAAGGCATAGCTTAGTACCGAAACGTCATGATCATCTTGAACGTGGGCACTTATAAAGGAAGTCCGGTTAGTTTATTTAATTTTTTTTATTTGGTTTCTTTTGTTTAAAAAATACTACTGTGATGGGGAGATTTCTGAGGCATGGTGTATTTACGAGAAGTCTCACACCAGTCATGTGTTTAACAACTGTATTCCATCTCTATGGTCATCTGCTTGTCGCCAGGCAAATAAACCAGGGGCTGCGAGGGATGGTATTAACCTCGACCTTATTCGCTCGCTGGAATACTCATCTATAAAAATGGATCTCTTTCACATAAAACTTTATTTAAGAATTTTTGTTCTGAGACTTGGACATTTATTTTGACAGAGACCTGGCAAAAGGGATGGGGACGTCATACCTAGAGGAGAGTTTACAGGAGTATGATTACTATTTCATAATACCTCCAAGGTCTGTTGCCCGTGGGTGGTTTAGCTACTGTGTTTAGGACGGACATGTCAACTTAAACACAGTGACGTGCATGGGCCAAGTATACGTGACCCCCTACTCGGAATTATTGCTCCGCATTTCCCAATCCAAAGTGACACACACAGCAGTGAACACACACAAAACCCAGAGCAGTGGGCAGCCATTTATACTGCAGCGCCCGGGGAGCAGTTGGGGTTCGGTGCCTTGCTCAAGGGCACCTCATTCATGGTATTGAAGGTGGGAGAGAGCACTGTAAATTCACTCCCCCCACCTACAATCCCTGCCAGTACGAGACTAGAACCCACAACCTTTGGGTTACAAGTACAACTCTCTAACCATTAGGCCACGAGTCCCTGTTCTTTTTTTTTGTTGTTTTTTTTAAGTGACGACTTTTTAAGTTAGGAACCAGTATCATTGCAAATTTTGCATGCTGAAGCCTTTCCAACCGTTGAACAGGCCAGCTAATGAAGATCTATCAAACTTGTCCCATACATTGTGCACTCATCTATAGACCACCTAAATATAATAAGGACTTCATTGGTGAATTCTCAGAGGTTTTGTCAACACTGGTACCTTGTGGTGACAGATTGTTAATCCTGTGAGATTTCAATATTCATATTTGCTGTAAAACACAACCTTTAGTCAAGGAATTTTTGTGTATGGTGGATTCCTTTAATTTGGCACAGCTAGTTACAGGTCCTACTCATGTAAAAGGTCATATGCTTGATCTGGTGTTAACTTCTGGTTTTCATGTGAGCATACTTGAGGTGTTAGAATCTGGATGTTCTGATGTTTTATTTGAATCTCTACTGCCACATCCTATCTCTCCTCCCCCAGAGAGTCGGCATTTTACTCGTGTTATTACTTCTTCTACAGTTATGCAATTTGAAGAGATTTACGCTTCCACATATCGGTCTCAAAATACAGATGTGTTAACTAGTACTATGGATTCATCACAGCTGACGGAAGTATTTAATACAACTTGTGCTGATATTCTGGACCAGGTAGCTCCGCTCAAATCACTGAGATCTAAAAAAAAAAGACTTATCCAGCCCTGGCTAAATGATCATACCCACTCTATTAGGCGGCAATGCAGGAAAGCGTAAGTGGAAGAAAGATAAAGTTAGGGTCTCATATGAAATGTTCTGTGAATCCTTAAAACATTTTCAAATTGCTATTAACAATGCTAAATCAAATTATTTCTCTGAAATAATTGCTAAGAATGCCCATATGCCTAAGGTAATTTTTAGAACAATCGATTCTGTCCTGAACCCTACCAAAGTGGGCTACTCTGCTGCAACACCTGAGATTTGTGAACAGTTCCTTTAATGTTTTGTGGACAAAATTCAAGATATTAGAGAACAAATATCACCACCAGTCGTGGTTCTGAATCCCTGTTGCCTTCTAGTTCTTTTAGGCATTTTGACTTTGTCTCGCTCATTCAGCTGCAAGATATAGTTTCTTCATTGAAACCTGCAAATTCTCCTATGGATATCATTCCGTCATATTTTCTTAAAGATATTTTTAATTCGGTTGCCCCATCATATTGGCAATTACTAACAGTTCTCTGACCAGTGGAGTGGTTCCCACAAGTTTCAAACATGCTGTGGTGCTGCCTCTCCTGAAAAAAACTAATTTGGACCCTGATATCCTAAATAATTACAGGCCCATTTCAAAGTTGCTATTTCTATCAAAAATTCTGGAAAAGGTCATTTATTTACAGCTTTCTTCTTATCTGACTGACTGTAGCATGCTTGATAAATTTAAATCAGGATTTAGGGCTTTTCGTAGTACCGAGACTGCTTTGCTAAAAGTAACAAATTATATCCTGTGCTGCTTGGATTCTGGAGACAGAGTCATCTTAGTTCTTTTAGATCTCAGTGCAGCATTTTACACAATAGATCACTCCATTTTATTAAATCGTCTAGAGAGAGTGGTCGGCATTCAGGGGGTTGCATTAAGTTGGTTCTCATATCTTAAAGGTCGGACATTCTCAGTTAATATGGGTAAGCATAATTCATCCTCAACATTGATCACATGTGGTGTCCCACAAGGTTCCATTTTGAGTCCTCTGCTTTTGTCTTTATACATGCTTCCTCTTGGCTCTATCTTTCAGAAATATAATGTCTCTTATCACTGTTACGCTGACAATACACAATTTGATCTTCCTATCAAGTCCTTTCTATCAAACTCTATCATAAATCTTATCTCCTGTCTGGAGGAAGTTAAAAAGGGGTTTGTCAGAAAACTTCCTAAAGTTAAATGAAGACAAAACTGAGGCCATTGCTTTTGGATCTTCATTGTGTGTCGCAAATATTGGAAACCAATTAGGTTCCCTGTCTTTAACACTGCACAACAGAGTCAAGAACCTAGGCGTTGTCTTTGATTCTGATTTATTATTTGATAAGCAAATAAATTCGGTCATCAAAGGAAGCTTCTTTCATCTCTGATCCATCGCCAAATTAAAAGAGTTCCTCTCAAAGAAGGACTTAGAAATAGTGATCCATGCACTTATTACATCCTGACTTGATTACTGTAATTCAATATATACGGGTCTATGTCAGGCTCTATACATCGTTTGCAGTTGGTCCAGAACGCGGCAGCTAGACTTTTGACGAGCACTAGGAAGAGAGAGCATATTACTCCTGTTCTCACTTCCTTGCATTGGCTACCAGTTAAATACAGAGTCGATTTGAAGGGTTTGCTGCTTGTTTATAAAGCTCTGCATGAGCTAGCACCTCAGTATATTGCTGATCTCCTTAAAACCATATTCTGTGTCAAGATCTCTCCGCTCTTGTAACCAATTGCTCCTAAACAGTGGAATGCACTCCCGTTGCCGGAGAATCTCCCACGTTGGACACATGAAACTAGATGAAGAATTTAGTCTCTGTAGCCTGTGTGTTACTGAGACTATTGGTGTTTAAAAAGTCGTTTATGTTATTTTGAATGCTTTATTTGTATCTACAAGTTTTTTAGTTTTTCTCTTGGTGATGTTTTGAATTATTTAATTATTGTTCATAAAATGTACTGCAAGTTGGAAAAAAAGTGTTGGTTTTAAATGTGCTGTAGGAATAAAGTGCAAACTGAACCAGACCGATACGTAATCAGAAGCTCTGAACGCAGTAAATATTAGGACACAGATCTTAAAGCAGACAAAACAAAGCACATTTCGCACTTACTGACACAGGCCCACCGAAAAGGGACATGGTAGTACATATCGTCCACACTCAACAACATGGTTGCCAGGGAAGCAGTATGTGACAAATTATAAAGAAACAGGAGAAGTCTTTTCAAACGGCCTGCTTTCGTAACCAGCAGATAGGATAGATGGATGAATGGAGACAGCACTCAGAACGTTTCAATCCAAATTATTTCTTCATACCGCGGAAGAAGAAAGATACAGGAACTCTACTGAATTAAAGTGGGCTTGTTTCCCCTCTGTTCCATGTAGTACAAGGTAAGTGGCTACACAAATTGCTCTGAAACGATGTTGTATACCCCCCCCCCCCCCCCAGTAGGTTCATACCTACATAAATACATTATAACGGTAAGTATCAGTAAAAATGGTGGACTGTTTATTAATTTAAATATTGTTTGCCAATTTACTCTAGGCCTACTGATGGGTAAGGTAACTCAAAACGGGTTTAAAATAAAATCACACACAATATGACAACAGTAACAACACAGGCAACAGATAGCCTAATAAAAAAATTACAATTTATTACACCAGTTCAGAAAAAAAAGTTGCAAAGCAACTCCATACTTATACAGATTATAAAGTTAAACCAAATTCTTTTGAAAAGCTAGTTTAAGAATAAATAGATTTTGTTCAATTTGTTCATGTTTTTCACCCACTGACGAAGTTAAAACTATTATGGCCAAACCATCACGCCAATAAACAAAGTAATAAACACTGAAAGTCAAGATTAAAATGTGTATTATAGCGAACTGACAGGATTTTACCGTCAGTCGCTGCTCAATGTTGTGAGAACATACTCGGACAAAACCCTCCAGTTTTAAAAGAACACATTCCAGTCAGTTTCAAAAATCTCTCTCCTCTTTGTGTCTATTAGTTTTATTATTTATTAGGGTGCCGAATTCTGCACCCTGCCAGATTATTTATGAATTACACAGACGGGGAGCACGGCGCTATAAAAATAACAACATAGCTAGTCTCATGGTGCCATCGTGTGCTAACACTAACTTTATAAGTCCCGAATATGATTATGAACTAGACAAATTCAAGCGGTCGATTTCATATGCAATTTTTAACTACCACATACCAATTTACGATCATTCTGGTAGCACGTGAAGGCAGCATCAGTGAAAACAGACAGACAATGGTAGCTTTAGCAACATTACAGAGTGCCAAGAAGCTCTTTCAAAAAGGCAATTTGGCAAACTAACGTTTGATACTTATTTCTTCTGGAGGTGTAGCTGGATCACAAACAGTTGGCACTGCTCCATCCTTCAAGAGCAACTTTTGTGCAAAACCTGCTTTATACTGACCCTCATTCACAAAGCAGTCCAGCTCAGATTTCGGGAGTAAATGGAGAGAGCTATGTAGACTAATACATCCAGCAACAGAACATCTAAAATGCTTGGGAGACATTCTCATCATTGCAGCAATGGCGGACTGTGTACAACTCACTGTGAACTCGCTCAGGGCAGTTCTACGTTAAAACAGCAGTGTCTGTCAACATTCGTGGTCGGGGCCTGTGGCTAATGTGACGTCACATTAGCACCAATGCTAAAAATAGGCCATTGGGAGACACTGCTTATTATTTATGGGGATAAAAAAAAGGAATGGGTGGATTTTTAGAATTATAGAGTGGTTGTGTTCACACACTGCCAACACACATTTATGTTATCCAAAACACCTGCAAAAAGTGAATTCTTGCAAATAGGTCCCTGTAAGATATTCTATATATTTGTGCCACAATGCCGCCCAAAACTAATCAGACGAGGCTCATGATTATAACAGTTAGTCTGGAGGAACACGTAGTACCCAGGTGCCAGCACATCCGGGTTCAAAATTGCGCCCGTGTCCAGTTACCAGCGTGTTTGTCTGCGTTACCGAAAGTGAGCCAGCTATGGCCCAGTAATGGTTGCCAGATTTAGCTAGGCTTTGGATGTGCAGATTTGGCCCGATTTGCACTGAGACACACTCTGTTAAGTATCGGCCATTGAACTTCCCACCCCGTCTGCTCGGCCCTCAGAGGTCCCCTTTCCATTTGCATGACTTCGCAACTCACCATGTTGAACTAGCAACCCGGACTACATTGCCATCATTCATTGACACTCTGATTGCACACAGCCTGATTGCACCAGCACTGATTGGCACACAGCGTTTCATATCACTATCACTATGTAAAACCAATCTCACTCCGTTCTAGCTGCGAGTATTGTATGCGCTTATAGCCAGGCTGTGATAGTATCTACAGAGCCCTAGTTAGATTCTAGCCTGCCGAGCCTAGTCATTTTTTTGCGGTTTTTTGATCTTTGCCTGTTTCCTTGGATTTATCCCTTTAATCTTGCCCTTTTGATTCTGTTCGCCGTTCGTTGACCTTCGCTAACCCTAGGATTATTCTTGTGTCTTGCCATCTATATACCTGTTGCCATTATCTGACCCTTGCCTGTTTCTGACCCGCTCTGCTTTAATTAAAGGCCCAGGATGAATGTCTCACGTCTTGTCAGCCCCGTTACACACGGCACATTTAGCCACATTCGGCCCGATTACGAACCATAAGTGCTGGTCTGATTTAGGCTGAGATATGGGCATGCAGACCCGGACCAGTTTAGGTTGAGTGCTGGGGGTGGGTCTCCGTTTACAATGTGGTAAATAGTATGTAGCAGTGACACTTAAGCTTAAACATAATATATTTTACCTGCCCATGTTATTTCTTAGTGTATTTTTTATTTTAATTCCTAATAATATTATTTTCCTTTTATCCAACATTCTCTTTTTTCTTTAACTACATTCGGAAATTAATGATTTAATTATATGATGCAAAACAAGATTAAAGTGGGTTAAGGGAAACTTGTGGTTAAGGGAAATACATGAGCACTAGCTTTGACATCTAATGACAAAACCTGATAGGCTTTTTGTGTTGCTAATTGCCAGAAGACCAGAAGAACTTGCTACCCTGGTGAGTAAACATTTGATAATCTAACATATAATATCATTTTAATAAACCATTCTACACATATAATATCAAAATAATGTTTATTTATAATGAAGCTATAATTGTGAGTTTGCTGACATAGTGCTAGAGCAGGGGTGGCAAACTCCGGCCTGGAGAGCCGCAGCCCTGCAGAGTTCAGCTCTAATCCTAATTAAAACTCACCTGCCTGTAGTTTTCTAGTAACCCTTCAGACCTTGATTAGATTGTTCATGTGTGTTTGATTAGGGTTGAAGCAAATCTCTGCAGGGCTGCGGCTCGCCAGGACTGACGTTCGCCACCCCTGTGCTAGGCTGTGTCCGAAATCGCCCCCCCATACCCTCCTCTCTCTCCCTCCATTCGGTCCCTACTTAAGTTACTAGACGAGGGCCGCCCATGAGTGGGAGTGCTTCGGACACTGCGTTGAAAGAAGGACTTATAATTTTGCATAGTTTGTGCTTGCTGTTTAATCATTTGAAACTGGCAAACTGGCAGCTTCAGTAGTAAGATTAAAGGATTTATCTGGAACTCTGTCATGGAAAATATGTACAAACCCTAATTAAACAATTTAATAATCAATTTACAATAAATTTATACCTGTGTTGTACATTATGCTGTACGCCATGGGTGCCCCAACCCTGTTAATGGAGATCTACTCCTGCAGAGTTTCAGTTCAAACCCTGATCAAACCACACCGTCTGTAAGGATCAAGTGCTCCTTCAATCCTAATTAGCTGGTTGAGGTGTGTTTGATTGGGGTTAGAGCTAAACTCTGCAGGAAGGTGGATCTCCAGGAACAGGGTTGGGCACCCCCTGCTCTAGACCATGCGTACGCACTCTTGTATTGCGGATGGATGATTCAGCTGCGGGCGCCATCTTCTGGCGAGATGTGGGAATTCATTCGGCGCGTGACTCTCACGGTGCATTATGGTTATTCTCTAGCCGTTGAGCGTGCACCAGTTGTACACTAGTTTTTGCGGTGCATTGTGGGATTGAATGAGTGCACTCGAGAACGTCCACTATGGTTTCGGACACCAATAAAAATGGCTGTCCCCTCAAATAGTACCCTATTTAAGGGTATAGGGCAGCGGTCCTCAAATCTGGACCTCGAGATCCACTTTCCTGTAGAGTTTAGCTTTAACCCTAATCAAACACACATGAGCAAGCTAATCAGTGTCTTCAGGATCATTAGGAAATCACAAGTAGGTGAGTTTGAGCAGGGTTGGAGCTAAACTCTGCAGTGCATTGGACCTCCAGGGTAAGATTTTAGGAACCCTGCGCTAGGGGCTGATTTTGGAAAGTCCCTAGAGTTTAGCTTCCAGACTAATCAAGCATACCCTGACTCCAGCTGAATGAAAGATCTTCAGGACTACTGGCAACCCTCCACAAGCAGGTGTGGATGGATGCGGGTTGGAGCTAATGTGCAGAGCTGCCGGCCCCTCCGGAATTGAGTTTGACACCACGGGTCATAGGATTACAACTGATCTCGTCTTTCTTTTTTTTTTTTTTCACTAGTGTTGCAAAGAAAAGAAATGCAAGTCTCCTGGGAGTGCATCAGATGGAGGATTGAAAAGTCATCAACAGATGCTGCTGCTCACTCTTGCGACAGAGATGGGGAAGAAAAGAGTGGCACAATGCATAAAAATTCTTCAAAGGGTAGTTTCAAATGTTAACATTAACAGGTTACCATTTATATTATCAGCTGAGATGTAGAATAATAGATGTGTCTTGTCTGTTTCCCCTTTTTGGCTCTTTTTGTCATCTGGTCCCTCTTTTAGGGTTCCGCTTACGTGCGGTCGCAAAATCGATGTGATCGCGTCATGTATCGACGATAGCCAGAGATATCGCCTCTTGCTGATTTCGTTGATGACAGCAAGATGATTGTTATTATTATTATCCATCAAAAATATTGGCACATATCTTTAGTGATGCATCGCGGAGAGCCGCTTCAGAAACTTGAGTAGCTGAGATCAGCTCCGGTGGCCGTGTCGGGGTCGTAACGCACCGCAGATGTGTGCAGTGTAAATAAGGGGTAAGAGATTTACTCATGATACAGTGTAGGTAGCTTCACTAATTATAACTGGAGTGTTTTTAAAGAGCATATAATACTTGAACTGAAAACTGTTTTATTAACTGCTCGTCATCAAATATTTCAAGAACATTCTTCCTCTCTTGAAAGATTCACATACGTCTCTGTCTCCTCAGCGCCATCACAAGCCCCTACTGGCAACTCCTAACCATTTGACAGACCTCTCAAGCTGTCTTAAATAACTGGGAGAGTAAGAGTGATTCTTAGCTTTAAAATTTTTTATAAATTTCTTTTATACTTAAGTTTGAAAGCAGGAGTAAATTTAATGAATTCTCAGCACTTAAGACTAAAATGGCACTTTGAGAAGCTTGATAAATACGGGCCTTGATCGTTATCACTTTGTGTGTGTAACCGAAGAATTATATCGATCTCAAGTTAAATATGGAGTTCTGCAGGGCTCAGTGTTAGGTCCTCTGCTCTTCTCCTTTATACAGTATATGCTTCCGCTAGGGGACGTTATCAGGAAACATGGAATTAGTTTCCATTGTTATGCCGACGATATTTCCTCGAATCCCAATGAAACTAACCAGTTTTCTAAATTAGCAGATTGTATTTATGACATTAAAGACTGGACGGCATGTAATTTCCTCTTACTAAATTCAGATAAAACCGGGGTATTTATTATTTGACCGAACACATTGTAACACAAGAAGCAGACTAGAATATAATCTTACTCTTGAAGGTGTACGTGTCGTCATTCTAGATACTAGAATATTAGAACATTTAAATCTCTTAGTTATGATAAACCACAACACTGCGGGTATTCGTCACATGGAACACGCTAAAATAAATCACATGTCCGTCTTCAATAAGACGACACACAAGACCAAAATGTATTTATCTTTCTCACTCACTGCATTAATAACTCTCTCAACATCAACCACGTTCTGTTCTGTATTTCCATACACATCCAAGTTCTCGCTGTCGCTCCTCGATGTCATTATCTCCATGTAGTCATGTTTATTAAATGCAGTAAATAAATTATTAATCTTATTATTGCACCAAGATCATATAATGTAAATGTAAAGCATTAATAATATATTATAGACATATTTATAGACAATTTGGGACTTTTGTGTAAAGCTGCTTTGAAACTATTTGTATTGTGAAAAGTGCTATAGACATAAATTTGATTTGATTCTTTTGCGACAAACAATAGAGTCGTTCAGGGATGACCTCACTCAGAAGAAAGGTGTCATCAGATTTATAGTTTGCAATCTCTAATGAGCTTTCTTCACGTACAGACACTGAAGGTGCCGGGGTCAATTCTACTGAAAAAAAAAAGGTTTTAAAATGTGTCCAACTGTGTAAGAGTATAGTTTCATAAAACCAAGCTTTACACCATCACCCTTCATGACCATTAGCTAAAGTGATGAGGTCCTTTCCCAAATTCATGTCCACAGCTTGACCCTGGAGAACTAACTAATTATAGGCCAATCTGAACTCTCCTAATTATATCAGAAGTATTAGAAAAAGTAGTGTCTTCACAACACTTTTTACTGCTTAATGGTTTCTGTGAAGAATTTCAATCAGCATTTAGGCCCCATCATAGTGAAGTAACTGCTCTTATTATAGTTACAACTATTCTCGACTGAAAATGAAAAAAATCTGAAACTTTTAAAAGCGGAGGATTGTTTAAAATGGTGTGTCGAGCTATAATGCTTTCTGTGGGTCAGGGTGGCAAAACAGGGGAAAAAGTCATAGGGCGGTTCAAATTCATTTTCAGAATCAGAATCAGAATGAGTTTTTTTTTATTGCCAGGTATGTTTACACATAGGAGGAATTTGTTTTTCGTGACAGAAGCTTCCGCAGTGTAACAGAATGACAGCGACAGAACAAAAAAAACACAGATAATAAAAAAAAAAAAAAAAAAAAAAAAAAAAAAAATGCCAAGTGTGTGTGCCATGTATATTACAATAGAACAGTTTTTTTTTACAGGTACTGTTTATTATGTGCAAATTTGAGGTGTAGGATGAGTATGAGTGTTAGATAAATAAGTGTATGAGTGAATAAATAGTGTGTGTTCCACAGTTATTTTTAAGTGTTCATGAGATGGATTGCCTAAAGGAAGAAACTGTTCCTGTGTCTGGACGTTCTGGTGCTCAGAGCTCTGTAGCAACAGAAGAGTGTGGCAACAGTTCAAAGAGGGAGCGTGCTGGATGTGAGGGGTCCAGAGTGATTCTGCCAGCCCTTTTGCTCACTCTGGATGAGTCCAGTTCTTGGAGAGAAGGGAGGGCCCCAGCCCTGTACCCACTGATTCAGGTGGGTCAGCAGTCAGGACTACCCTCTGTAGTCTTCTGAGGTTAGATTTGGTAGCTGAGCTGAACCAGACAGTTAATGAAGTGCAGAGGACAGATTCAATGATAGCAGAGCGAGACTGGCTTGGGGATTGCCAGCTCCTGTGTAGGCGTGTGAAAACTTCCTCAGATGCCCGTCGGGTCCAACCCAAAGGAACCGATACATCTACATCATGCTGGGCCATTTTTTCACAATGGAGTCAATAGTGAGTGTCCAGCAGGTCCTGAGAGATTTGGTGACAGGAACATGAATAGGACTACACGGGTCAGTCGCAGCAGGGCTGCCATGATGGTGGAGTGGTGGGTGACTTTGTGCCCAAAGGTGGTAGTTCTCCTGATATGGTGCAGACGTAGCGCTTTTTTATGAGGATGTTATCTTCCCAGTTAGTGCGCGATGCGTTGAGCTCCAGACCGTTGTTGACGGTGTTGAACGACGTACCCGATCGTATTACGGTTTTTTTTGTTTTTGTTTTTGTTTTTTGGTTTTTGGATTGGTTTGAGGGCGACCGTCGACTGTCGTACCACTTGGCACTTGTAAGCCGTTTTCATCTGATTCTTTTATTTTGAGGGGGCGCGAGTTTAGTTGGTGGTGCTGCACGGGGAACTTCAGGGGCGGCATGGAACAGAGGGGGGAGCTTTGTAAGAAGCGCCGTGGAGAGCGGAAACACAACCGTGAGGACTCCGGGTTCTCGATGCGGCAGACCTGAATGGGGTGCCTGGATGTGTATTTCCCAGCCCATAGCTGCACAGCGTCTGTCTGTCAGGAAGCGATGTTGATCCACTGACGGCGGAGGTGGCGAAAAACCGCCCAGAGGCGGAAGGGTGAGAGGAGTGGGATATGGGTGCAGGAGGAGGTTTGGGAATGTGATAGTAGTTAAACGGAGTACACGCGAGAGAGGAAGTCCACGATCAGGATCCTCACATAAGTCCCTGGTCAGTCTAGATGTTGCAGAACATAATCCAGTCCCATGTTAACTGCATCGTCCACAAACCTGTTTGCTCTGTAGGCAAACTCAAGAGGATCCAGCAAGGGTCCAATAATGTCCTTCAGAGGGGACAGGGAAAGGATAGCACCAGTTTTTCAAAGACTTCATGGGACAGACCATTAGAGCACAGGTCTGGAGCATAAGTCCGTACTTGGGTTACTTGGGGAGTCGGGGGGGGAATGAGGTGTGAGCGTGTGATAGGAGAGGAGCAATGACAGGGAGATTACAACAGCTCAAGTGAATCTGTGGTTGCAGAGCAGTGTGGAAAGATGGGCGGCCAAGGATGCGTATAGCACGGATTTACGGACAAGAGCTGGTGAACCACAATTGGGCGCTGGTGGCTTTGTACTTTATGGACTTCGGAGGAGACCGGGCGCAACTAAGTATCGCTGATCTGAATTGCAGAGGTAGTGGGGGGAGAGGGGGGTGCTGGAGGTGTGTATGAGTTGTGTGGGAGGTGTCAGGAGCGGGCGATTGTGGGGTGTTTTTGGCAAACCTGCAGTAGAAACTGGCAGTTCAGAGTCGGTTGTACCAGGTGTGCGGTGTTGATTTTCATCTGCACAACCCTGCAGTGCTGGGGTCTGGTTGTATTGTATTGTTGGTTTGATTTCTTTTAGACTTAAAACGATGCTGGCATCACTGGAAAAGAGGAATTTAATGTTTATTTTTTTCCAGAATAAATTCCCCTTTGCCACTTGATCGTCCTGTTCACGAGTGGATTTAGCCTGTTTAACAAGACATTATTCCCTCAATCTGTAAGCATCTCTTTGCGGCCTGGACGGAGCGTCTGAGTTTTGCACATCCGCAGTGCAGTGAACAATGGTTTGTCGTTGTTGTAGGTTAGATGAGTCCTGTTAGGAATGTACATATCTTCACAGAAACTTATATAAGATTTTACAGTCTCTGTGAGCTCGTCCAGATGGGTGGCAGCAGCTTCAAAAACACTCCAATCAGTGAGGTCAAAACATGCTTTTAAATCCTGCTCTGCTTCATTAGTCCATGTTTTTACGGTCCTTAATACAGTTTTAGCTGATTTCAGTTTCTGCCTGTTGGTCGGTATTAGATGAACTAAACAGTTATCAGAGAGCCCCAAAGCTGCTCGTGGGATAGAGTGATATGCATTCTTTATTGTGGAGTAACAATGGTCCAGTATATTTCTGTCTCTGGTGGGACATGTAACATGTTGTTTGTATTTTGGCAGTTCACGGGAGAGCTTGGCTTTATTAAAGTCCCCGAGAATGCTTAAAACAGAGTCCGGGTGTTGTTGTAATCAGCGAGTTGTTGTAAAGCGGAGCACACGTGCGCTTGCGGAGGGATGTAGACACTGACAAGAATGAACGAACAAAACTCCCGTGGCAAGTAGAAAGGCTTACAGTTAATGAAGAGCACTTCTAGATCTGAACAGCACAGCTTCTTTAACACAGTTACATCCGTACACCTTTGTGATATGATTGACAGGACCGAGGCTCATGTTTCATCATGAAACTCATATTTTGACTTTTAGTTAGGTGGATACCCTGCAGGATTTGCATTGTGCAGTATATTGTCTCTTTTAATGGGTTTTTACGCAGATGAACATATTTGTGGATAAAACATGCAGACTGTATAATAAAAGATGTAGCAGACAGCCTTTAAACTCCTAACGGGCTTCAGATAACCTCCTGACCTCACATCATGTGTAAAAGCAAATCTTCATGCATTGGTTAACCGAATGTGTCACTCAAAAGTTAATAACCAACAGGACTCTAATGGAGTCGGGGATAAGTCTGATTTCATCTTTGTTGGAGTACTACAAGACCAAGTCAAAATGCACCCGAATCCATGACAACACAGAGAATGGTGCAATATGGTCTCGAGACCGAGTCCAAGTCCATTCCTGAGTACTACAACACTGCTCTGGGTAGCCCCACGCCCAGCTCTTTACCAACAGTACCTGGACATTGTAAAGGTGAGTATATGTAATTTCTAGATCTTCCCTTTTCCAAATCTTGAGCTGTTAAGGAAAAAGTCAGAATCAGCTTTATTGTGTGCTTGCACACTCACTGTATTTTTATTGGTGAATGAA
This sequence comes from Sinocyclocheilus anophthalmus, assembly GCA_018155175.1. Lineage (NCBI taxonomy): Eukaryota > Metazoa > Chordata > Actinopteri > Cypriniformes > Cyprinidae > Sinocyclocheilus > Sinocyclocheilus anophthalmus. The sequence continues at coordinate 19,395 of JADLZN010004129.1, forward strand.
GCCTCCAGTAAACATAGAAATACAACATCAAAACATGTATGTATAAGAACAGTTAGGTTGAAACAGAATGAGATGCACCTCACATACACATATGTAACCCCTTTAAATTAAGGTAGTTAACAGACTCTTAATTTGAAGAAAAAATGTAGTAACTACTATTCTCAACTAGAGGGCGTTTCTCCGTGATGAGTGAAATAATTGAGAAAGGAGCCATTTTACAAATGAAAGAGAGCAGAGATAAAAGACTGTTGATTCCCAGAGTGTAAAAATTTCTAAAGAGAGTAATAGAGTCGGAAGAAAAGAGTTTTAAGTTATTTTTTAGTGAAATCCGGGGGAAGATACATCTTTTCGTAATTTTATTTTGAGGAACTGGTGTAATTGAGGTCGCAACGCATCTTTCTTTCCAGCAAGTTCAGTGTCCTTATTCTGTCATCAGTCCCTGGATACAGATAAGAGAACACATCACACCATACACTTCAGATATGTGAGTGAAACTGAGTTTAAACTACTGGTAGTAAATCTGTCTTCTGTCAGTGACTACATTCTACTTCTTTTTTCTTTCTATTAAATTATATATATTTTTTTTTAAGTCTGGAAGGAATGGACTTTATAAAAAAGGAAAAATAAACACAAGGAAAAGTTTCTGAGCTGTGTGGGGGCAACATTGCTTGTATTGGTCATACCAAACAGGCCTGATGAATTTCTATAGGTTTGTGACTGTGTGCAAAACTTGGAATACTTTCAATTGATGGTACCAATACAAACATTTTCTTTTTCACCAAGTTTGTAGTGCATTGCTGTCTTCAAATACCTCACATACGAAACTTAGACGGTAACTTTACTGTCATGTACTGTAGCCCATCATCTTGATCAGTGTCAATTTAGAACCCAATAATAGAGGATACAGACTGGCTTACATTTAAGAAGATATAATGTTGATATGTTTAGTCTATCCAGAGGAGAACTGGCTCCACCAGGTAGGCCGGTTTCCTCAAGTTCTTTTCTCTATTAACACGTCCGTGCCACGGTTGCATATGGCTGCTCCACTGATGGGATTTAAAATGAAATTAAATTAATGGTTTTAGATGCTTAAATGCAAATATGAAAATGACTTTTAGTACCTTCTAATCAAGAATTAGGGGGACGATTATAAGCTCTGAAAACAAGATAAGAGTGAGTTCCACTCCAGTCACCTGATACACTATACCCATTAAAACTAATAATGGCTGTTTGTGAAATGGAGTGTCTCTATAACTCAGAAGTTCACAGGCCCGACTATTAAAAATTGTATTTATAATGCACAACATCATCACATAATACTGCGTATTACAATATGATCACTGTATGAGAGCTAATCTCGCAATTGAAAGCTTAAAACTTTTATTATTTATTATATTATTTTTATGTATGTATATTTATGTTGTGTAAGCTGCTTTTTTAATAATGTGTATTGTGAAAAGCACTATATAGTTAAATATGACTCAACTTGACTGCACATTTACATGATTATTCTTCCTTTTTTAATGGATTTGCTTATGTTTTTGCATCTTTTGACGTTGGCCTAATGCTAAAATATACGGTGAAATGATCTGAAATCCCATCATCACGGATGTGGACACTAAAGACGTCAACATTTCGGCTGAAAACCAGATCCAGGATGCCCCCTTTTTCGTGTGTTGGCTTCTTTACATGCTGAACAAAGTCAGGCAAAATACTGACCAATTCAAACATACGTTTTTCCTCGACATTAAAATCACCAGCCACAATGATACTGTTGTAGTCTGTGGAAGCCTCTTTCAAGAGCATTGTAAACTCTTTAACGAAATTATAGAACTGCTTTTTCTGGGTGAGTATCGGTGAGCGATACACATTTATGAACAGAACATCTTCGTCCCACTCTTTATGTCTCAGAGCTGTGGCCACATATTCAAAGGTTGTTATAAAGTCAGAAGGACAGCTTAGATGGAATCTGAACGGATCAGAACAGAACAGAGCTTTAAGAATTAAGCTAAAACTCTCTAACGCCCATGAAAACAGAATGGCAACACCTCCCCCTCTACCTTCCCTGGGCTGTTGACGTAACCGGAATTCAGGCGGCGCAGTTTCACTAAGGGCTTCACTTGCAGTGTCATTTTCTAACCATGTCTCTGTCATAAGAAAGACATCCAGGTGATTTCTGTTATGAGATTTTTGATATTGAGCCCTTTTTTTCCTTTTATTTTGATGAAAAGGCCGCACATTGAGCAACCCCAAATCACTGCAGGAGATCCTCGGTCTCGCTGCTTTCATCCGTTCAGTCTCTTGTAGAGTCTGCAGCTCCTGTTCAATCTCTTGAAAGCATATCAATCTCTTTTAAATCTGCGGCTCTGTTCAATCCTCTTGCTCGCATTTTTCGGTTAATACAACACGGTTCGAAGGAACCAGCTAGGATGATGAGTCTATCAGTGGTATCAAGCTGCAAAAAGAATACTAAACATTTTTATTAAATATTGTCAAGAAGGATTGTTGTCGAATAAGATTCATGTTTTTTAAAAAGTTAAAGTGAGATCTTGTTTTATTAAGATTTTACTAGATTTAAAAATTTTAAATCCCCCCCCCCCATGTATCAGACCAGAATAGCTTTATTGCCAAGTAATGTTACACACACAAGAATTCTTTCTTGGGACACGAGCTTACAGTGTAGAAAAGTACTAACATACATAAAGGCAATAAAATGGAATATCACACAATAGTAAAAGACAATACTAAGACATAGCAAAACTAGACAGGATATGAATGTACAGATATGCGATTTATAGATGACAGTTATGTGAACGGAAGTACTATCAAGTGTATATGTGTTATGATAGTAGTGTATATAGTGTTACGAGGGAGTAAGGGTTTAATTCACAATACTAAACCCAATATTGAGTAGATACTCTCACAATACTACAAACGAAGACTCAATCAAGAAAAGCTCTGTTTGAATCTGCAACGCAGTTAAGGTTTTCAGCAGAAAGACCAAGATTCTGAGATGGAAAAACTTGTATGAGCACTTAACCATTCTATTCTAATTTATTTTTATTTTTTTTAAACTTACTATGTGCACTGTGTTTGACTAACTGAGACTGGTCACAGCACTTGTATATTGTTGCTCTCTTGTTGGTCTGATTGCTTCTACTTTGTAAGTCGCTTTGGATAAAAACATCTACTTAATGACTAAATGTACATGTATGAAAATAGTTAAGATTAAACTCGGTGGTTAAACTTTATTTCGATAGTCCACTTAAGACATTCTAATAACTATAAGTAAATTTGTAACTAAATGTCAACCTAATTTCAGTAATTGCATATACATGTTACTAACTCTCAGGAGTCAGACTTCGGGTAGGTTTAGGGTTAGTAGAATAAGTTGACAAAGAAAGTGGTAGAAGTTATTAAGCAGACAGTCTACTAATAATCTAATGAGAGTTAGTTGGCATGTAGTTGCAAAGTTACTTACAGTTGGTAGAATGTCTAAAATGGACTATCGAAATAAAGTGTTCCCACTCTGCTTTACAGATGGCAACAGAGGTGACATCAATAAATTAATAGCAGCCATATCACCCTGCATCTCTCGCCTGGTTTCCCACTAAAGCGAAGCAGGGTTGAGCCTAGCCAGTACCTATCTATCTAAGGTTGCTGCTGGGAGAGGTGTTAGTGATGCCAGCAGGGGGTGCTCACCCTGTGCTCTGTGTGGGTCCAAGTGCCATGTATAGGGACCGGGTACTAAACTGTGAGAAGATGAGAACCAGCTAAATGGAACCTCAAAGAGACACAGCACTGAATGTTTTTTTTCAAAGCCAGAATCTTACTAGTGTTGTCAAAATAATAGATTTTCTATACTATCTATACTGAAATATTTGAAATGATTTATTAGCGCACCTCCACTGTATTAATGCACGGTACACCGACACCAGCTGTGCTTTCTCTCTCGGTCTTCTCATATGACAGTGAGTTCACAAACACACACACACACACACAGTCACTCCATAGCACACACTCCTCTCACTCACTCACTCAGCTAACTCTCACTCGTTTCATTCGTCTGAAGTGTTTTGTCATGGTGTAACTTAAAGGGTTAGTTCACCCAAAAATGAAAATTAGGCTGCGTTTTACTCACCCCGAGACAACCTAGGTGTATATTACTTTCTTCTTTCAGTTGAATCCAGTCGGAGTTATATAAAAAATAGTCTTTGATCTTTCTAGCTGTTTAATGGCACTCAGCGGGTGTCATTCCTTCAGTCACAAACGCACGTAATCTACAATGTGCCAATCCATAAAAAAAATGTGTCTCACACTGCTCCGGGGGGTGAACAAAGGCCTCACTTAGCGAATCGATGCGTTTTTGTAAGAGAAATTACCATATTTAAAACGTAATAATCATTTTAATCTAGCTTACGCTCACTGTTGTACACGGAAGCAGCACCGGGCGGATGACGTACGAGTTCAGCGTTGCGCATGCGCCGGTGAGTCTCGTGAAAACCAACGTTTGTTAACAGGAGCAAAGGAAGCAAAGTTTCCTTACTTTAGCAACAGAAAACCAGTCTCCTATTGGCTTATATCGAAATCCTCCGACATTCTTCTTACAAATTCTCGTTTTGTACTTCTAATAAGTGACAGTAGTTTTGTTTTGATCTCTCCGCGGCGCTTCTGCGTTCATCACTTCTGAGCAGCGCATGCTCAAAGCTGACCTCATACGTCATCCTTCCGGAGCTGCTTAGTTTACAACAGTGAAGCGCAAGCTGATTTCAAGTGATTATACGTTTGAATTGGAGATTTCTTACAAACAAATCGATTTTGGACAGGAGGCATGTGTTCACCCCCGAGGTGATAGACACTTTTTGTTATGGAGTGAGCTGTTTATTTCACGTTCTTTGAAATGATAGCAATGCAACCCCGCTGAGTGCCATTAACAGCTAGAAAGATCACGACAATTTTTATCGAACTCCAACTGGATGTCAAAGAAGAGAAAGTACATAACCTAGGGTTCGGGGTACTTTTCTTTTTGGGTAAACTAACCTTTAAGGGCAGCAGTAGCTTGAGGATATATCAGAGGAAGTAAGTACCAAAATTATATATCGCTGTCGGAATTGGAGACCTTAACTTTCAAAACTGTTACTTTTCAGTAAAAAAAAAAAAAAAAAAGAGGGATTTACAAATGATAAGTAAATACCCCTCGAACATAGAGTCATAAGCGATGTGCGTAAGGAATTTACAAAACTTGGGCATGTCATCTTTTCCAGAAACAGTTTTTGTTTACTGGTGAAGTCTCGTCACATCCTGATTCTCAATCAAAAATGTCAGTTTGATCCTAATAAAAAATATATGTATATTACTCTTCTGTGGGTTTTGGAGTTGGGACAAGCCGACCCACATGGCACAAGGCAACATTCACCCAGAGAAGAAGCTCATAGTAGCTGAGGTCCAGCAGCAATAGGAGGCAGAGAGATGCACAAAGACAGTCTCGCAGTCCAAACAGGGACAGTGGACTAACCGGGAAAACCTGGAGCAGTGTAAGCTCACCTAGAAAGATCTTTAGGAGATGGAAGGAAGCACACTGAGCTTCATCATCAGAGCCACCTACAATGTTCTCCCCACACCCAAGAACCTAAACCAATGGATTGGAGAAGATCCATCATGTCCTCTCTGTCAAACCCCAGCAACACTAATGCTGGGTACACACCACAAGATAATCAGGCTGATTTTGGGCCGATTTCTCCCCTTCCGACAATCCTAGTAATGTCCCGATTATCTTGGTGGTTCTAAAGATGATCTTATCAGATTTTCCTGTGGTGTGAGGGTGTGAGCTGACGCTTGCACTCGGAAGAAATCGGAGGCGCACCGATCGCGAAAAACATGTGCATACTTTCAAGCAGAAATCATGATGCGTGTGGGGGGGGGGGGGGAACCAGGGACACCACACACTATCAGCAGCAAACGGTTAAAATCTAGGATTTTTTACCTCATGTTGGTGTCGCTCAAATTGTTAAGATCTTATAAGATTTAAAAAAATCTCTTAGTGTGTACCCAGCATAAGGCACTCCTCGTTGGCTCTCATTACACCTGTAGGCACAATCAGGCCAGAAGCAAATGGCGCATTATTGTGGAAAGAAGGAGAATTACCTAGGGCTGGGTTTACGGTACGGGTTTTAATGGTATACTGCCTGTATCATTAATGTTATCAATCAGTATTAAAGTGGAACCTATTATGCCTTTTTTAAGGTACTTAATATTGTTTTGGGAGTTACTACAAAAGGTGTAAATGAGCAAGGGCAAAAAACACTTTTCCATACAATACATTCAATTCAACCAGTCCTCAAATGGATTCGTTAAACGATTCGTTAGAAGCAGTTTGAAGAATCAGTCTCTCTAAACCCCTCCTTTCCGTGAGCCTACACTGCTCTGATTGGTCAGATGGCCCAATCCTTTGTGATTGGTCTACTGCACGCACAGCGTGCCAGAAACGAAATGTCCATTGCCATAACTGAATGACAGCTATCAATTCGCAAGTCATTGTATACAATGTATGGACAGAAAAGATGGCATCTTTTTTACTGTATCAATTTGAGCCCGATGATGGAGCGTCTGAAGTAGTCAATCAACCAGAAACTGACTGGAGCAGGACGTTTCTCTATGGTAAGTGTCACCTTAGTTTGCATTATTTATAAGATGTGATAGCAGCATCACTGTTATACTTTATGTAGGTGCACAGAATACCAAGCGAAGCTGAAAACCTCTAAACATAAGATAAACATTTAGGCCAGATGTGTACACAGACTTTTTCGCCATAACTATTAACAAAGTAAAAAATGGCTACATCATTGTTTGACATTACAAGGGGTGTTTACAGAGAGAATACTTCAACTAGTTAGCGCGGACTAACATCTAAACATTACAATACAGATAGAGCTCCACTGTATTGTAATAATAAAAACGCAGAGGAAAAAAACGTTTGTTTTACAGTTATGTAAGCGAACCAGGCCCACAGCTAAGTTGTAAACTCCCATGTTGGCCGAGCACAAACGTGAATAGCTCATAATGCATTACACTTTGTAAACAAAGTGCTCCATCCTTGATTAAAACAAAAGTCATGCTCCATCCTTAATTATTACTCCAAGTAATAAGAAAGACAAGCTTCATTAATCGACTAATATTTAGACAATATATTGGACCAGCTTTTCAGATGATTCTGGATCGTGAGGAAGAATTTACATTTACCTCAGAGGAAGACTGTGATTTTGATGATGAACAATTGCATTTTAAAGATTGATTTAGCTGAGGATATTCCAACAAGTTACGACGAGTAAATTATGTCATATAATTCTTAATCTGAAAATATAAAACCTATATTTATAAGAGCTACAATACTGTCTTATGCTGAGTACACACTAAAAGATTTTTAAAATGTGAGAGACCACAAACATGAGGACAAAAAATCCTAGATTTAACCGTTTTGCTCCCATAGTGTGTGGTGTGCCGGAGGTGACAACGACCAGCACACCCACCCAACGTTTTCTATTCTGTTGCAAGGTGGTTAGCTGCCGGGTACATCCATTGCAGAAGCTATTTCTGACCAACTCTTCTCCTTGTAAAGTCTATTGTGGCATATTTGACAGGACACGTTGTATAGACACTTGTGCTGTTGCCACAAATCGAACAAGCTGATCCTCTATCTATGCTGCACCATGACTGCATTTGTTATGCTTCCATCTTCTGTCAGCTCGCTTTCTGATTGGATATTGTTTCGTTTCACGTGATAATCGCCAGATCTTACGTGCATTTGTCTTCGGGGTTCCCCCCCCCCCACACATCAAGGATTTCTGATCGTAAATATTCAACATGTTTTCGCGATCGGTGCGCCTCCGACGTTCTTCCGAGCAGATTCAGTCACTCTTAACACACCTCACACCACAGGAAAATCTGATAAGATCATCTTCAGAACCACCAAGATAATCGGGACATTACCTAGGATTGTCAGAAGGGGAGAAATCGGCCCGAAATCAGCCCGATTATCTTGTGGTGTGTTACAGCTTTATCACCGTAGCTGTCGTTTACAAATATCTGCCCATCTGTTTACTTTGAACAATGCATGCTAACAAATTTAAATTTATTTATTTTTAGGAATGTGGCTGAATCATCCTCGCCTTCACCAGCATCTCGCACCAGGGCACTCAGGTATCGTTCCGTTTTCAGTGCGATCGAGAATCATACTGTGTAACACCACAGACATTGCATGTAATTTTGTTTATACTGTCGCAATACCAAAAGTATAAATACTTGTATGACATTAAAAAAACTTGTCTTGTCTTTCAGTGGCGGCTCGTGGGTTTTAAAATAGAGGAGGGACTCTAATTGTATTGGTCTGGGATCCCTGTCGAAGCCCCCCATGTCATAGCTCCGCGCCCCCCAGTTTGGGAACCACTGGCCTAGGTTAAGCCGTTTTATTTATCAGGGTGAGCTCTGTTTTATTTTTGTCTATAGAGTAGGGTGGCCATATGTACCATTCATACGGGACACGTCTTGGCCAGGATTTTATATTGCCTAAAACATCCAAAGCAATTTGACCAATAACATGCAGGAATTGTATATAATCGACCAATCATGGCGCGTAAGAAGGTGAGATCTAGAGAGAACAATCAAAGCGATGCAAATACGCGCACATGTTTGTTCGTTCGTTCGACTTGAAGCAACGCTGCACACCGATCATTGAATGACACCAAAGTACCGCAAGAGCGATTCGAAAGCATAAGGAGCCATCTGCTCTGTGCAAACAGCTAAAACCTGGATATTTTAGGCAATATAGAAATCCTGGCAAGGGCGCATCCCATAAAAATGGCCTGTATGGTCACCCTACTATAGAGTGAGTTTTGATCCCAGCATTACCCGCATTGCAGGATGGGGTTGTGATCTTGTATAGGGTCCATTGTCGGGCAAGAGACAGGTAGGAATTGAACAGTGATTAACTGAAGTGCAAGGCTAATGCTTCTTGCAACTGCTGGGGAACTCAGAGGCAAGGGCTGCTGAGTAATTCTGGGCCTGAGATGAGATGTCAAGGGTGACATGATATCCATGAAAACAAATCTGTTGAGTCAGAAACAACAGCTCACTCCACAGCCCAAGCATGCTAATGAAAACAGAGAGCGTGACAGCGTGGACTTGCTCTCTCCTGCAGGCACAGCAAATGCAAAAGCCACACAGTCAGAGTTGAATGTATTCAAGGCTGTATCCACAGCACTATGGAGCAAATATAATTAAGAACATTTCTTAGAATTGCTATGAGAGGATAGATATAAATGCTACCTGATATTTATGAAAAATAATTCTGCATTTTTATAACTATACTTTGACTCAAAACACCTTAGCTACTGAGATATATTCCTGTGAGACAACTAGCCCCTTCATTATATGCATTTATGAATATGAATCACTCCCCATTCTTGTGAATAATACAAGAAAGAACACTTTCAAATAAATAAAACTCACAAATATATTATTTCACCTTTTCTTCCTACAATTATTAGGTTAGATCCAGGGATGTGCACTCATAAGCTCCAGAGAGAAACATATGTCAATGCCCAAAGAAATGTGCTGTAGAAATAGAGGCAAAAGACAGAATAATATGTGGCAAATAGAGTTGTGTTGGAATAAAAAAATTATAATTCTTTTACTGCTAATAAATGGGTAAAAAAATTTGAGTTGTAATACCTCACTTGAAATTATATTAATTTTAAGTTAACACAACTTGCAGTTTCTGAATTTATTCTTTTGATTTGACAGGTTAATTAGCAAATGTGTTGATGATTACATGTTTAAGCCTTTGTGCATAAGCTCACTAAAATGGCTGACAAAAGTCATCTGTCTGCATTTCTCTTAACAAGATCTTGCGATAAATGTTGAGTGTCATATCATTATTGAATTGAATAAACATGTTTATAAGTTGAAATACTTAAATACTCTATTTAACTTAACCCTTTGGGGTCTGAGGAGATTTTGGGGCCCTGGAGAATTTGTATATAACTTATATGTTCTATAGAGTTGGTATAAAAACATTAATGATAAGTAAAATATTCTCTGCCATAGTTCTCAAATCTCATGCATGTTTGCTCTATTCAAATGTGGAACATCCAAACATGTCATGCCAGGTTTGAGACCAATGATGACAAACAATCATAACGTAATAAATAAATAAATGACATGTGCATTATCAAACTTCACAATTGAAAATTGAGCGTTACAGCACAGAAAAAAAGATAAAAGAATACAGGTTTGTAAGGACGTAAGGGAGACAGTAAATGTGAACTATTCCTTTAAGAAAATAATAATGGGAGATGTATAATTATTGCTCCTTAAAATGGGAAATAAATCTTGCATAAAAAGCAACAGCAATTCACTTCAGGTTGATTTCTTGCACACTCTACTCTTATTTATTGTCAACACTCTTCAAGAGCAGTGAGCGTCTGTCACTTTAATTTTATGCCCTTAATAAAAAAGCACATAATCTCAGTGGAGAAAGCCCAGCTCTTTTGTAACTCAGTTACTGGAGCAGAAACTAATTAATTGTATCATTAACATCTGCCTTGTAATTAAGAAGTGGTGCTGAATGTCTTGGTTGTTGGGTCTCCAGTGGTGCACAGCACAAGTTGATGAAGCTGCAATACTGAAAGAGGGGGGAGGCTCATAACAGACATCCCAGATCTGTGAGGGCTGTTCTCTAAGCTCTCTATCCCATCAGCCTGTCATCACGACATGAGGTGTTGCATTAAGCTGTATTATTAGTTTCTCGGTTAACAAGGCGGTCCACTAAAACAGAGATATCTTCCCTTGTGAGCTGTCCTTTTTGTACCAAATTATATTGGTGGCTTGCGGTATACTGGTGGGTCGCAAAGCCTAGGCCTTCAATACGTTATTTGTTTGCTTATTCTGTTCTGGCACCTGAGGAATAGAATGAAACAACAACCTGACCCCACAACATCACTGTGCGTTTCCTTGTCCAGGGAGTTAATTAGTTCCCCTATCTGGACCTGCCAGAAAGGTACTAGCAGGGTGTCCAGAGACAAGCTTGTCTGAAATGGCAGTATTACATGCAGGGTCATTGATCAAAAAAGCCAGCATGGTAGCATACATAATTCACAGCTTTAGTGTCTTGTCACGGCCGGCTCAGAGCCGCGACAAATGAGGGAGGCAACAAGAACGCAAATGAATCAACAAGTATATATTAACAAAAATAAAGTTTACAACTCATAATAATTAAATGTAAAAAGCAACACTACGGGAAAGTAGATAAAGACTAGGTTAGCGCAATAACATAAAAACATAAAACCCCAAACTAAACTAATGCATAAAGCAAACAAACAATCACAACAAAGCAACCCAAAATAACGGAAAACCAAATAGGGTAGCATGGCTGAGTCAGAATCAAATCCTTTTAAACTATCTGCAGGTGTTTTCACATGATGATTAAAAAAAAAAAAAAAAAAAACAAAAAAAAAAAAAAAAAAAAAAAACCCAATCCCGCCCCCAGCCCGGCTAAAGCAAAACGGGCCCAGATGCCGTCACCCACCCCCCCTTAAAAAATTCCCCATACAATCATCAAAACAAAAATAATTCTAAACAGTGTACATCCCAGCCTCCTAACTAACATCACAAACTACCTTGAGCCTATCTAGTCTTCAGTGGCTTGCCAGACTCGGGGCGGCTTTTAAACACTAAACTCAGCATCCAAAACAATCTCATAGCCAGGACTGCTGCAAAATACTGAAGTGTACCCCCACTCAGAATTACCACCCAAAACAAAAAAAACAACCACATAAACCCCCCCCCCCACACACACACCCTGACCAACTGGATGTAGCACCAACAAAAACAGCCAAAACATTTAAAAAAAACATAATTATAAACACAAATCTTCACTACATATACTCCCAAATAACAACTTCACAGCATCTTCCAGAATCCACTCATCTCCTCCCCCCATAATACTCATCAACCTCGGCGTCTAGGAGAAGAGATAGGATGGAGAGAGAAAACTAGAAGAGGAAAAATGAAAACACAACATCGCAGTAGCACACATTATACTCATGATAGAGCATTCACAATCACACTGTCAGTACCCTTAATATGTCTTATATCCAGATGATACCCTTGTAGGAAGATACACCATCTCATGAGTCGATGATTTGGGTTCTGTATATAATGAAGAAATGTTAGAAGATTATGATCGGTATAAACCACCAATGGTCCTCCACCTGAACCCACATAAACCTCAAAATGATTCATTGCCCAGATTAAAGCTAGAGCCTCTTTCTCAATAACCGAATAGTTAAATTGATAAGAATTAAAGAGAAATACCCAACCACACAGTCTACATCATCTTCTGAGGTCTGCAGTAAAACAGCTCCCGCTCCCACATTACTAGCGACAAACTGTCATTTAAAAGGTTTATCCAGTCTTGGTGCAACCAACACTGGAGACACAGTGAGGAGCGATTTAACAGCCTCAAATGCTCTCTGACACACAGAGGTCCACTCAAATTTGATTTTATCTCGAAGGAGGTTGGTAAGAGGAGCTGCCACAGTAGAAAAATTCTGACAGAACCCCCTATAAAAACCAACCATCCCAAGAAACCTCATTAATTCCTTTTTGTGGTAGGAATAGGAAATTGATCAATTGTGGTCACTTTAGCCCGAACGGAACATGCAGGACCCTGACCTACTACTTTCTCAAGGTAAGTGACAGTGGCCTTAGCAAACTCACATTTGCTCAAATTTACAGTAAGGTTAGGCACAGCAAGACGATCAAACAAAGCTCTAATCCGACGTAGATGTTATGACCAAGTGTCACTATAGACGACTACATCGTCTAAGTAAACTGCACAACCTTCCAAACCTGCAATAACTCTATTCATTAACCGTTGGAACGTAACTGGGGCATTGCTCAGGCCAAAACTCATAACCTTCTAGGAAAATAGGCCTGACGGCGTGACAAATGCAGAGATCTCTTGAGCTCTAGATGTTAACAGCACCTGCCAATAACCCTTTAGCAAATCAAATTTGCTAACATAGGTGACAGACCCAACTTGATCAATGCAATCCTCAATTTGCGGCAAGGGGTAAGAGTCAGGTTTAGTTAATGCGTTTACCATCCTATAGTCTGTGCAAAATCGATGAGAGCCATCAACTTTTTTAGCCAGTACACACGGAGACGCCCAACTTGAAAAGGAAGGCTCAGCCAAACCATTTCCCAGCAAATACTCAATCTCAGTTTCCAACTGTTGCTTTTTTAAAGGAAAGCGATAGTAATGCTGACAAACAGGTTTAGCGTCCCCCACATCAATATCATGTTCAATTAGAGTTGTTTGTGTGAGAGTATCTGGAAAGAGAAACACATAATCATTTATTAGAGCAGACAAATCCGAATGTTGAACATCAGGGAGATGCTTCAACATCACCCCCAAATTTCCAAGGACTTCAGTGCTTTTTAAACAGCCTTGTGTAACTGGTTCACCAGGATCCAGCCCCTCGTCATCAGAAACAGGCAACGCAGGAACACCTTCTAAAGATGTTTCTCCTCCTGTGCTAGCCAAAAACACAGGTTTCACTCGGGATCCTTCTGGATTCTCAAAAGTTAAAACTGAATTAGTGTTTTCAACAATATTACATCCAAAATACGGTTTTAAAAGATTCACATGGCAAACACGTGTTTTCTTCCTCCTATCAGGAGTTTCAATCAAATAATTCAAATCTGAAACCTGACGTAACATTGTATAAGGGCAAACTAAACTAATGCATAAAGCAAACAAACAATCACAACAAAGCAACCCAAAATAACAGAAAACCAAAGAGGGTTACAGAGCGGCTGAAGTCAGAGAGCCAAAAACCTTTTAAACTTCTCTGCAGGTGTTTCACATGATAATTACCCCCTAAGTCCCGCCCCACAGCCGGCTAAAGCAGAACGGGCCCAGAGGCATGTCACAGTCTGACTTCATTTCATGATTCATGTCCAGGATGCAAGCAAGAATCAAGTAAGTTTGGGACAAAATTTTACATCTGAATACAGTACTCCCAGACAGCAATCCCAGAATTAAGTTATAAAGGCATTAACTAATGTTTAAGTATCTTTTTATCCAATAATTTAAGATGAAAACCACAGTTTTGCTAAGGGAAGTGCATTTAGATTATTATAGATGTCTGAGTACAGAGCCCTGAGGGACTCCGTGAGTGAGGAGAGCTGTGGGGGGATTTGTAATTTTGAATGAAAATATAGTTTTGTCAGTCAGTGAGCTACAAGGGGAGGGGGGGGGGAGGGGAGAGGCGGGCAGAGAGAGCTGCATCAACGGCACCAATATATGAAAGTCATGAAAGGATTGTATTGTGACAAACAGTGTCAAAGAGAGAGATGAGAACTGGTAAAATCAGGATATTAAAGGAGTCCAAGTCGGGAGAAAGGAGGAGGACATTGACGCAGTATGATGTTATAAAGGCATGAAGAAACGTTTAAGTATTGTTTTTTATCTAAGATTCTGGCAAAATGGCAGAGATGAAAACTGCAGGGAAGTGTATATAGAATATGAAGAGC
>JADLZN010004130.1:0-126520 GCA_018155175.1 Sinocyclocheilus anophthalmus
GTCTGAAAGGGCATTTGCCAAAAATATAACTTTTTATGTTAAAAACAAAAAAGCAAGCCCAGCAACGATGAGCAAAAGTAATGTAACACATTACGTTCCCTTCACTAGTTCACACTTATCCTGTAATTAAATAAGGTTTATGCGTATTTGGCGGGTGTCAGGGAGAGGGCTCCTGAGGCTTCATCATGACGCCCGAGTGCCCGGGGCACCTCCCCCTGTCCGGGGAGAGGGGTCCAAGCTCGGTGTCCAGCCCGGCCCAAAAGTGCTCCCTCCGAATGCTTCTCCACGTGCTGGGGTAGAAACTATGCTGAAGGTGCGGGGTCGGGGTGGTGGAGGGATGCTGAAAGTTGAGAGATAACGGAGGTAGGACGTACTTGGTTATTTATAGGAGTTTTGTGCTGATTGGATAAATGGTGTAATCACTAATGGTGAACTGGCTGTGTTAATTATCTGTGTGTGCTCCTCCCGAAATTTGTTTATAAACATCACTTAAAAAAAAGATAATCGAAGTTAATGCAATTAGTACCTTTCTGAGTAACGAATATTGTAATGCATTACTTTTAAAAGTTTGTCACGGCCGATTGAACAGAGGACTCAAATGAGTCAGGATGAGAGAACAATGTTTATTAAACTTAGGCAGAGACCAACCCCGAAGTAGAGGTGCCAAAAAACAAACATAAAGGATGTGTAAGGGAGCTCCAGAGCTGCCCAGACGAGCTCAGCAGACAGCTCTGCCTGAAGAGATCCCCAGACACCGTGTCCACACAGGAAGAGGAACGAGACCCGAGAGAGACAGCGAAGACAACGGAAAGCTGTCACGCCTCGTCTAAGGACACAATCAAACAGAGGTAAGGACCATAATCAAACAAAAAACAAACTGACAAGTCATAAAGACAGCAGAACCAAAAATCAAGGCACGGGAAGATCTACTGACAATAAGAGGCAGAAACAGCAGAGATTATAAGGGTAACGGGAACAAGCGTCAGGTGAGGCTGTGCACCTGCGCGCAAGATCAGCACTAATTGCACAGGTCACAAGCAGCAGAAAGAAGACAGGACAGCACAGACAACACGGGGAAGCCGATGGTGCACCCTGAACCGTGACAGCAGCCCCTCCCTCAGGTACGAACTCGGTTTAGCTCTGCATGCTCCTTGTTGTGTTTTTTTCTCAGGCACATACTATTAAAATAAACATGAAACAATGTCTCAGTAGCTGTATCCTAGGCAGTATATTGGAGCTGACATATTTTATAAGTTACTGACCATACACTAGTAGGTAAACATCTCTCTACCAGGACATAAAGCTAAAACAGGCATTACCATGGAAAACACGTACAGTAGGTGCACTAGATATAGTATGTGTGTAGGTGGATTCCTTTTTTATCCAGAGGAGTTGGTGCACTAAGTGTGAATGACAGAGCAATAATGATAGCATCGGTGCATTCATTTGACACGTCAGTTGAATTTGTACTATTTTGAAACTGGATCCACAAATGTAAAACAAGGGGGAAAAGATACCATAGCAACTAATTAGATGTCCATTGGAAAAGGGATAAAGAAAGACAAGTGTACTTGGCAGGAAAGTGACAGGTGTCTGTCTCTGGGTGACAAATCAGTGCTAACTGCATTGCAAGCTAGATCCACATATTGACAGGGCAGATCAGTATTGGCTCGCGTCCCGTACAAAGTGGATGTGACCTCCAGCCGTCTTAGTGTGTTTATGGGTGTCTGTATTGTTTCTTTTTCTTCTTTTTTCTAATTTTTTCCTTTTTTGAATATAAATGTTGTAAAGCCTGATACTGATACACAAACTGAGCTCAGCCAAGAAGTCAGAGATTTCAGTATGAACTCAAATATTTCTCATTGAATTCCCACAGGACCAAATTATGTGATCTATGAGATAATTTGTAACAAAATGTAACAGAAAAATTACATTTTGGTTTAACTATCCTTTTAATATGGATAGTTCAACCAAAATGTAATTTTTCTGTCATCATTTATTCACCTTTATGTTGTTATAGACCTGTTTGACTTTCTTTCCTTTTTAGAATGCAGAAGGTGAATTTTTGAATAATAACTTGGCCACTCTGTTCCATATTATTAAAAATAATGGGTGGGGCTGACAACCTCCAAAATGACAAACAGAATATAAAACTATAATAAAATAGGTTCATTGTTGTCTTCAAAAATATAGCTTTGTGTGAGGAACAGACTAAAATGTACACTACCACTCAAAAGTTTGGGGTTGTTACAGTTTTTTTTTTTTAAGAAATTGATACTTTTATTCAGTAAGGACTCATTAAATTGATCAAAAGTTAAAGACAATGTTAGAAAATATTATTTTTTAATAATTGTTGAATTATTATTTAATTAACTTTCTGTTCATCAAAGAATCCTAAAAAAGAGCGATGAGTAGACTTTTTTTCAAAGACATTAAAATTCTTACTCCTACCTCAAAGGTTTTTTGGGGGGGGTGAAACTTTTGAACAGTTGTGTACATCATTATTCAAACATTTGTTTTATTCACTTTTTTGTTTTATTCTGTTACCCGTTGTGACCAAATCTTTCACTCAGTGAGTCACTCCAAATTAATCTAAATTTATGAAAATGAATAACTGATACACTAAAAAAAGTGCAATTTGTTTACAAATCAGACCACTGCCGGTCCTAGACTTGTGGGGGCCCTAAGCAAAACTTTAAGCAAATCCAGACCTATAACCTGTCACTTTAAATGTGAATGCACCAATCTAATATACTGACAAGCAATCAATAACTTTCCCAACTGTTTAGGTTCACTTACAACATAAGCGCTTTTAAATGAAAACTCACCAATGCTAACATTTTGACATATTTTTGTGTGTATTTAAGGTCACACTCGAAGCCCAAAGTAGCCTATACTTGTCCATGTGAATCAGACATGGCTTTATCTCTCTTGAATTCAAGGAGAGATACAGTAGGGATGGATGTCAAGGGTTTCACTGATAAACAGCTTTTTTGGCATTAGCTTTATAAATGTGGGGAAAATGGTCAGGACATTTAGCTTAATATCTTAAGCTTTTGTTTACCATGGATGAAGGAAAGTAGGGGTTTGTAGCAACATGAGAGTGTGATGTAAGAGAGTATGAGAGTAAGTGATGGCAATTTTTATGTCAACAATTGTCTAATTTGTGTCTCTTTTTTTTCTCGTCAGTTGATACATGAAAAATGGTTGAGAACTCCATTAGGTCTCCTGAGATATATAGTAAAACAGCCATTGAGCAATAACATTTTCTTCTGGATTGTCAGCACTCGTAACGTTTCAGAAGAGTGAGTTTGACCTTTTCTTCTAGTGCCTTTAATTTATGAGATGGAATTGCACAAATTCAGATTTTGCCTTGTCATCCATCCCACACACACACACATACACATCCCATTCTGCAGTCAAAAACTGCCAGGGAAATGTTTTGTGCCCCTGCGTGCCCCCGACCCCGGCAATATTAGAACCCTCTAGCTAATCGAAGAAGAGCGCGAGCGCGAGGTGGCGAGCTGCCGGAGAGAGAGAGAGAGGAGGATGGAGCCTGAACGGAGAGAAGGAAACAGAAAAGACTTTCATCGTTTGTCTCCACTAACTTAATCTTCATAAACAGACTGCTTTTATTCTATAAACTCAACCCTGCCTTTTTTTTGTCACACTCTTTCCTCCCACCCTCACCCAGTTAATGTCAGTCTTTTTCTCTCTTGCTTCCCTCTACAGGATCTACATCTTTCTTTTTGCATTTCCTCTGTGTATCCACTGAGACACCTTTTCTGCTGTTTCTTGTTCTTGAAAAAAGCTATACATCCAGACTCCCGCCAGGGCCCCGCTCCACGCTAGTCGACTTTTCGCTGGAATCTCTCTCATTCGCTGCTCAAGCACCTACGGGGTTTTTTCTCTCCCTGCTCCTTGCCTGTTGTTTGTGGATGTGGACCGTGCAGCCCAGAGAATGAGGTAGAGACCTACTGTATGGTGGCCTGGAGACTTCAGCACCCCCCCCCCGCCCTCATGACAGCACACAAGATAAAGAGCCAGTTACAACTGATTAGGACCCGGAGTCTCCTCCTCTGTGGACACACGCACGTCTCTTCTCTCTCTGATCCCGCCTACTTCTTATTTTCCCATTCCCTCTTTCTGACTCAATCTCTCTCCGTGCCACCGCCCTCCTCTGTCCAGATTCAATGTGACGTGCAGTGTCCCGCCGCCCTTTTTCTCACACACCACATACCCACATGTCCTACCACTCTTGCGCACGGCCTCTCCGGCCCGGCCCCGCCGCCCGGAGTATGATCCACTTGCCAGTCAGATCCTGCTCTCCCCCGAGGCAGAAGCCCCACAGAGGTACTGTGAAGTCGTCTCCGCCCTGTTGACATATAGAATTACGGAACTGTGGACTGCTGGTGGGCCCTGCCTAGAGGACCATAAGAAAACGCGAAGGCATCACTGCTATAACTAGTTGGAGGAAGAAAGCAGTAGGATTGCCTTTGCCTTAGGTTCAACATGAAGCTCATTATTATCACGATTCATGCTGACAAGAATCAGAGCATGGCATATTCATTATTACAATGCTGTTAAATGTCATATTAAATGGGTTATATAAGCTGGCTCTAAATGCACATAAGTGGATTTCTGAACAATTAGCCTGTAATATGACAGTAGATCATATTTAAAAGCCTGTTGTTTGAGCCCTATTGAAATTCCAATCCATCACTTTAATGTCACTTTCAGTGAAGTATTCTTGAAATCCAGGTTTAGTCAACATATGCTAGTCTGGTTAATTTCCAAAAAAATGGTTCACTAAACTCAGTGACATGACTCATCTGTGGTGACTCATTTTCAGTGACCCGATAAAGCACTAGACAGCACTGGCAAAGTTTTTGCAGTTGTTGTAGCTGAAGACTTGGAATTCATGTTTGATCTTAAGACGCTAATTTTCACTAACAAGATATTCTTGCAAGTTACTTAATTAATTGTCGGCTAAAACATGTAAATTTATTCGTGGATAGATATAATTTGCTTTATTGGGGTAAAAGGGTTAGTCCACGCAAAAATGAAAAAACTCACCCTCATATCGTTCCAAACAAAAGAAACAAAAGATCCGTAAGCCCTCACGTGGGTCATCATTCAGACACACAAATTAGAATTTTTAATGAAGGGCGCAAGAAAGACGTTCTGACCCTGCATATTAGACAGCAATGCAACTACCACATTCAATGCCCAGAAAGGAAGTAAGGACAAGGAGTAAAATATTCCAAGTGGCATCAGTGGTTCAACGTTGATTTTATGAAGCTACGAGAATACTTTAAGTGTGCAAAGAAAACAAAAATAACAACTATTTCTTCTCTTCTGTGTCAGTCTTCGACGTGCGTTCACAAGAGTACAACGACACATGCGTGTGGTGCTGCGTTCTGACGTAGAACCTAAATGCACTGCACCTTGTTTACAAGCAGAGGAAGACGCACGCTGTACATAAAACAGTGTTCGTAAACGTGCCTGAAGATTTTGTGAACGCACATTGAAGCCCGACACGAAAGAGAAGAAATTGTTGAAATGACGTCGATAATTTAGTTTTCGTTAAACACAAAAAAGTATTCTTGTAGCTTCATAAAAATAGTAGGTTGCAACCCTGAATTCACAGCTAGGAGCTATTGTGTGTAAATGATGTCTTATACCTTTCTCAGCCGGCCTTGACCGTGCGTAGTCTATGTCTATGAATTCTTATTTGGTTTCCGCAAGATAATATATTTGAAAAGGTGGCGACGAATGCTGAACTAGAACGCCATTTAATGTGTAGTGACTTAGTCCAGCGAAAAATGATGTAAAATACTGAAATATAATAGTATAGGGATTACTTAGTGTTAGTACCTACCAGCCACTTTGTAAAGAAATATATTTAGTTCGAGCAACATGGCTAGACCGTGCTTCAATACTTATTTTACCGCGCGGATGTATGATGTATAGTCAGTGTAGATATACAGTCCGGGGTACGGAAGTATAGACCCCATATAAACATTGTCATTCTTGTGTTAGTATTGCCACGAAACATTGTGGCCCAACACTCATTCAAGGTTCAATTTATTTTTTCCATCATGAATGCTACTTGACACAGCAACCCCATTTGAACTAGAAAAACAATAAGCAAGTTCCGTTGACCTTTTTGCAGATTTACATATAACACTAAGAAAACTGAAATATCACACGTGCCCCCGTCATAAGTAGTTCAACCTTTGCATGTGACAATCATATATATTAACCTCAGGGAATGTTCCATTTCTCTGATCATCCTGGAGCATGCCAGTTCATACACCATCATTTGAGCTCCCATGCTGGGACTGTGGAGTATACTGATTGGACTTTTTTAGGAAAGCCACACACCTGTCTATATAGACCTTACAGCTCACAGTGCATGTCAGAGAAAATGAGAATCATAAGGTCAAAGGAACTGCCCGAAGAGCTCAGAGACAGAATTGTGGCAAGAGCCCTATATAGCATGCGCCCAAGCCGTTACATCAAATAATATTTCTGCCTGCACTTAAGGTTCCCAAGAGCCACCCCCCCGCCCACCCCCACACACCCACACCCCCCCACACAAAGTCTGGGCCTCCATTCTTAAAATGCGAAGACGTTTAGAGGCTGAACGGACAAACCCACTACTGTAGAGCTGCCGCCCCCGGTCACCATGGCAAGAACTGCAGCTATCGGACCGGGCGGAAGAAGAGCCTTGCGTGGACGAAAGAGAAGCGTCAAGAAGAACCAAAGATCACTGTGGGCTGAGACTACAGCAGATGAAGTGGGAGATGGGAGAAAGTTGTAGGAAACGGTCACCAGTCACTGCCAGCCTCCACCAGTCGAGGCTGCGCGACCCCCTGTGAGGCCCAGTCATGATATTAAGGGCCTTGCTGTTCGCAGCGAGAAGAGAGATCCACCCTAGGAAGCACTGGAAGGATACTCAGAAAGATCCGCAGCACTCGTGTGCGATTATGGATTTCAAGCGGAAAGAGAACCAGGATACCTGTGTTTCATTTGGTCTGCCCATGTGTTTTTACATGAGGATTCATTCTGAGGTCACTTCTGCAGTTGACATGAGAAACCCTTGGCATTTTAAAACAGAATTCTCCTGCTGATGAAGGAATATGTCGAGAGAGACAGAGAGGCTCTTTGCTTTAGCGAGGACAAAAAGATAATAATTTGTGGTTTGATGAGCCAGCCAGGTTTCATGAAACATTCTTTTGAAACAGGCAGTGTGAGGTGCCGAGCGATATCAAAGAGGCATTGCGCACTTTTTCACTGCTTAGCGTATACAATGATCGTAGGTTGTGAATAGTGTCACTATGCGAGTCTGTACAAGTGCTGAGCCCGAACGTGGGGAGAAGCCACTGTAACAAAATGAGCAGTAGAGCCATTGTACCGGCTAAGAAGATCTGTAAAGAAAAGGCAGAGCTACAGTTAAGAATACCTGTAAATAGTTAACAGTAAAATCGCCCCTACCCTCACATCTACGGTGAAAAACTGTATGGACATTGCATAGAACATTTCTTACGACGTAGGATAGACTGATTTTTGCGTTAAGTGAAAAAGACCGTAAATTACAGTGAATCAATAGTAAATATGATTGCATTCCCAAGAATTCCCTGCGTTACATTTCAAATTTTTTTTTTTTTGTTGAAATAACTATGTTTCTTAGTTTTTCTTATCAGTTTTGTATATTATGGTTGTGTTTTACACCTAATGTTGTTAAATGAATGTTTATTGCATTATTTCAGTTTCATGTGCGTCACCGTGATGGTGTTTAGTGTTTGTATGAAAGATACTGTGCACATTCTATAAGGTTATTAAGTTTAAAAGCTGCGTTGTGATGAGGCTTTGGTTCATCGTGTGGACTTTATCATCACCTCCGGCATTTGCGTGGTTTATCAGCAGCTATTACAAAGCTGTACAAAACGAGCAATTTCAGGTATTCAATAGGTTGGTATATTAACAATTATAACAGTTATGAAATTACGGGATTAACTGCTAAATTTAAAGTTTAACCGTAAAATCTAAAAGTTGCTACCGCGTTATACCAATACATTGCCATACATTTTAAATAAAAAATTTTTATAAATATTAGTAAATTACCTTATTTTTTTTTTTATAAAAAAGAAGAATTTTTTTTTTTTTTTTTTTTTTGTGTGTTTTTTTTTTTTTTTTTTTTTTTTTTTTAAAATTTAAAAGAAAACACGAGCGACGGTTGTGTTTACCGGGACATTTTTACAGATTTTTTTTGTACGAATGGCAGTGTTATTTCAGTATGTCAATATCCTATATTGTTTTTGAGTAATATGTTGAATGTAGACTGATTAGTAAATTTTGTTTTGTTTGGTTTTTTTTTTTTTTTTTTTAGCGTCAATTTAAAGTTTTAGATATATTTGTATGCCTTTTTATCTGTTATTAGTTTATTTAGAAAATTAAGAATCCCTTGAGTAGTTTAAGTTCAACTAAGTGAAAATGAGAAAGAGTTATGTATTTTTTATTAGTTTACTTCAGTCAACATTTTATTTCAAGTAACACTTTTTTATTTTAATTTAGTGTTAGGTAACTATAAAAACCCCAAATTCATTTGACAGAGAATTTCTTTGAACAAAAATGTGGGTGATTTCGGATTATTTTTGTGCTGTTTTGCCAGCAGACAAAGACTCTTTTAAATGTGCTTTTTTCGTTAACAGTTAAGAGTGCAGATAGTTTGTCATACTTTTAACATCTTTGAGTAAGTTCCTCTGGTTCGTAGTCGTCTAAGTGTGTGTTTGCGTTGAGAAAGCGGGCATCGGAATCAATACCGTCTCGCGCAGCCCTGCGATTATCAGCCGCAGAAATGACAGGCCTGTCTGCGAGCGGTGCGTAGGTTAAGCCCAACATTAACGGTGACTGGGGCAATTAGGAATGTCATTTTAATTATCTGTGGCATCGGAGTGAGAGATGTTCCTTTTATTTGTTTGAAATCAAAAGCAGAGGAGCAGGTAGCATCAGCGCGAGAATGGCAGCCGTAATCGCCTTTGTTCCCTTTGACACTCATAGAAGACGCCGACGAATAGAGAGTGTCATCAGAGGAGAACTTAGCCGGCAAGTAAACATTATCATTTCTTTGTGTCTGCGCTCTGGAAACACAAAAGACTGATTAGAGATGAGGTGAGGAATCACTGTAATGGCTGCCGTGACATTAGCAGGTTGGAATTATTGTGTTGAAGAGCACAATACCGGCGTGTGATAGGCTGTCTGTCAGCCAAACAATGCTCTCGCTCCGGAGAGAGCCTTTTTTTTTTTTGGTGTTTTACTGCCCCCCCCCAGTACCTCTGAAGGTCCACCCAACCCATCATTTATTTATCGGCCCATTTATCAAATATTCAAGAAGCTGAGATAGCAAAGTTGATGCGATTTGTTTTTAACTCTCAAGATGTACCTTTGATACTTTGTAGAAGCGCTGTTTCTCTTCTCTCTTTCTGTCTTCTCTGATATACATCAATTTTACATAGTCCTTCTGTGATCTCTCCTTACCCATTTCCGTAACCTGACTTCAATGAGCACATGGTTGTATCCCTTGTGGAAGAACTTCTATTTACATCCAATAGTCTTTGTGCCATCAAATATACGAGTCAGAAGCGTAATGTTAAAGTAGCACTAACAAAACCACAGCTAAGAGGTTTTTGAAAGAAGTCTCTACTGGCATGCATTACATTGATCAAAAATACGAGTCAAAATAGTAGAAATTCGATAAGAGATGTTATTTAAATTCCAAATAGCTGTTTTCTATGTGAATATGTTCTAAAATATAATTAATTTCTGTGATCAAAGCTGAATTTAAATAATACATTTAATATGCATTCTAATATTCTGATTTTCTGACAAAAAACATCAATGTTGAAAACAGTCGTGCTGCCCATTATTTTTATGGAAACCGTGATACATTTTATTTGGTCAGGTATGCACACAGAGGAATAGGAAAGTTCAAAAGAACAGCATTTGTTTTAAATATAAATCTTTTGTAACATTATGAATGTCTTTAGTGTCACTTTTGATCATTTTAAAGCATCCTTGATGAATAAGGATGTTTCTGGTTTGTGAGCATGCAGTTAAAGTGGCCGATGCGACGCCCATACTTTCGCTCCAGAACCACCTTTTCTGTGGTCAGACTCGTGGAAGTGTTCCAGCACCAGCAGCCCGTCCAGAAATATTGCGTCCGGTCGCTGGGCGTGTGAAGGGTGTTTTGAATGTAAATGTGTTGAAGGTATATCTGGACCACACATCAAGTCTGAATGTCTCACTTATTCTTTTGGCTTTTCTATTCTTATATCCTCCCTCCCTCTTTCTCTGTCTCTTTTCTTGGGTTCTTTCTCTCACGGAGAGCATTACTCAGTCTGAACTTGCCTAAACCCTTGTGGTCACACCTCTTGAAAAGGTTTTGTTTCCCCTGTCAATTGGTATTCAGCCCAGGTCACATACGCACACACATGCACCGTTTTCATTTTAATTTGCACCTGTTGTGCAGTTGTTCGGGAGGCAAGTGCAGACCAGTGGATTAGCCAAAGATCATGTTAGGAACAGATATGCCTAGTGTAATCTTTTTGTCCACAGGGGAATGTTAAGATAGACTGTGCTGTGTGTGTGTGTGTGCTGGCATACTCTCGTTCACCAAAACTAAAGAATGCACAGATGAAAATAAATATAAGGCCTTTCTTTATTAACTCATCCCGGAGGAGTTTTACGCTCTTTCATAGTTTATGTATCACATACATGCACAAGCTCAGTGATAACTTAATAATCTGTAATATTGATCATCTGTTTGTATATGTGTTTTTTTGACAGTGTTGGACTATGAGAACGTTGTAGAAACCGGATCAGAGACAGAAGAAGAGGACAGACTTCTGGTGTCGGAGGAGGACGGCTTGCTCAACGGGGCGGGGAGTCCAGTCAGCCTCGTCAATCAAGAGTCTGTGGCTCCGCCCTCTCCGACACTGGGTCACACACTGCTGAGGAAGACTGTGGATGATGAAGATGATATGAAGGACAGTGGAATAGAGAACGTATGGCACGAAAACGACTTGCTGAGTGCGTCAGTCGATGGTACCGGTGAGTTACGCCCACTTCCTTTATGAAAACACACCCCTTCTGTCAAAGACACACCCTCTTTTATCTTGGATGCACCCATCTTTACTAAGACACATCCTCTTTTCTCGTAGACATGCCCATCTTCTCTTAGAAACACCCTTTAATCTCTTAGACACACCCGTCTTATCTTAGTCACACCCCATCATCTCTTAATAACTCACATCTTCTCTTAGACACACCCTCTGTCCTCTTAGACACACTCGCTCTTATCTTAGACACACCTATACTTCCTTAGACACACCCTCTGTCCTCTTAGACCCACCCCTCATATCATAGCCACACCCATATTCTCGTAGACACACCCTCTCTTATCTTATACACACCCCTCATCCCTTAGTCACACACACTTTCTCTTAGACACAACCTCTCTCCTCTTAGACATACTCTCTCTTCTCTTAGACATGCCCCATCTTATCTTAGACACACCCCGTCCTCTCTTAGTCATGCATATATTCTCTTAGACACACCCTCTGTCCTCTTTTTCCCTCCCTCACTCCTTATGTCTCGTAGACCCACTCCTCCTCTCGCTGCCACACCAATATTTCCGTAGACACACCCTATTTTATCTTAGACCCTTTCTCTTAGTACACCTTCTCTTAGACACACCCCTCTCTCACACTGAGACATCTATTCTTCTCTTAGACATGCCATCTTATCATAGACACACCCTGTTCTCTCTTAGTCATGACATATATTCTCTTAGAAAACCTCTGTCCACTTAGACTACCCCTAACTGTGTAGCCACGCCCCAGGTACATCTTAGACACACCCTATACTTCCTTAGACACGAACCCTCTCCTCCTGTATGTTGTCCTGAATTTTGTTGAAGCATGCTTAACTTCCAGTGCCCAAATACAGCAGAACGCGGGGGGGGGGGGGGGGGCTGGGGGGGGGCGGGGGGGGGGGGGGGTGGGGGGGGGGGGGGTCTGGGTTGGGGGGGGCGGGGGGGGTGGGGGGGGGGTGGGGGGAGGGGGGGGGGGATTCCCTTTAATTATCACATAAGACCCGTTTCTGCCTGTAATTGTTGTAGGCGCATTCCACCCGGTTTGCGGAGCATCATTGGTAATTGCAGTAATAGCAGAGCGTCGCGTGTCCTTGTAAATGTGGCTCCCGGTTTCCTCCTGCAAGCATCATTGGTGCGGGAGGCGCAGTCATAGACGCAGAGAGATAAATACTCTTAATGAGGGAGAGAGGTAATCATTAAGGGAGGCCAGGCTGCTGCTCAAGTCATTAAGAATCTTAAATGAAATTTTTATTTTTATGATAGCCATTTACATGTGTAATAAGAGTCAATGATTCTTAGAAGCGTATGACAGAAACATAGCGAGTGTGCAGAGCAATGGAAGACAGACCATCTAAATGCAGCACTTCTCGTATTCATTTTGCCTATGAACTAGCTGCTGTGGGGGGGGGGGGGGGGGGGGGTTGGGGACAGAGACGAGAGCAAAGAGGAGGCCGTTCGTAGTCTAAAATGTAATAACGCCCCAAAAAAAGCCAGCGGTAGTGGCATTAAGGAATATATGAAGTCTGATTTTCCTTCAGGAGAGCAGCCGGCTTCATCAAGCGTTTTTGGCTGTCTTTAGTCCAGGATTCTCACACTTCTTTGAACTTAAGACCCCTTTCATGACCCCAACCATTTGAGATGTCATAGAATATCACAGAAATGGGAATCGTGGCCACCCACTTTCATAAGCCGACATCCACTGTTACATCTGAGAGTAAATTAAAACTGAACGTGGTCATTTCACAATTTGTTTTATATAAAACGTTTTATTTATTTTGATTTTATTTTAGCTTAACAAATGCATACCCTGCCCCACTCTACTAAACAACTGCTAGTCCTGTGTTTGCTATTAAGGTTCTGTAGTTATATTGAAATTTAAAGAAACAAGTTTTAAAGTATACTGGATAGACCAGGATATATTTGCTTGTTCTGATTTCAACATGATGCCACAATGCAGTGATTAGAGCCTTTAACTCATATGAACCCCCCCCCCACCCCCCAGGAAAATTCCTTAATTTGATAAACCCTCTTGCGAGCCGGAATGATACTGTGAGTCCGCTGTGTTGCCACCAATTCCATGATGTGTGAGTGTGTGTGGGTGTGTGATGTGTGTTGTCTGATAAAAACCACGGCCATGTTTCTGACGCCCCTGCTGGCGCAGGGGGTAAGTGACAGCAGTCATGTAGCACCTCCGAGAGGAAGCGATGCCAAAGTCTAACTTCAGATCAGTCGTACTTGTTTGCTCTCTTTGGCGTCTTTTTTTTTTTTTTTTTTTTCCAAACTTGTCGACAGAGCAACAGTGCCCTTGCCGGCGCTCTCTGGTTTGTTCTCGCGTTTGCAGTGACGGAGCCTGTCGCACTCGGTACCCTCGAACATAGCTCTGTCCTGAGATAAGCCCAGCACGCTCTCCCTCGCTCTTTTCTTGTCTGGTTGCTCCGGTCAGTCAGATTGCTGCGTTGGTGTCGTCCTTGACTCACTCTCATCTCCCATAATGCCCTTCACTAGTGTGTGACATTGTTATCACTGACGGAGACTTTAAATAAATCACCTGCGTTCCTCCCCGCCCTTGTCTTTCTGTTTTTTCCATCTTTCTTGTATTTCGGATCCTTCCAAGGACCTCAGAGAGTCAGGAGGTTCAGACGGGAGCCGTGTGTTTTCACAGAGCATGCTAACGGCCCGTACAGACGGGAATGTTTTGAGAGTAAACCGAACGGATGGAGTGAAATCATCAGGAGGAATAGATTCAACACGGATCTCCTTCAGAGGCCTGTTTACTCACCCACCACCTCGAAACTGATTTATCAGCCTGAGACGAGAGCACAACTCCCTCGGCTCTCCAAACTGAGGAGGAATAGCTCACCTCCTACTGGAATATTTGCCCCCTGTCCCCCCGAAACACTTGATAGTTAAACTGATAGAAACAAGAAGGAGAGAAAAAAGAAGAATCTAAACGGTGGATTCCAGTAAAAGCTCTGTGCAGCGGAATAAAAAAAAAAAGATGTCGGGAAAGATCAAAAGAACTCGAAAAACTCAGAAAAGCTCAAGAAAAAAACAATTAAGTGAATGCATAAGATGCTAAAAATAATAATGTAAAAATAATATTGTTTTTTTTGTTCCTGTTTTCTGGTTGTGGTTGTGTTGGTTATATAGTCATGCAATATATTACATTGTTACTATAGTACCATATTATTATTATTAATTAGTAAGTATTATTATGGTAATACTGACATCAATAAATAATCACAATAAAAACATGTAAATATATGCTTATTTAAATATATAGCTTTTTTTAAAATATTGCAATATAGATCACAGCTGTTTTTGTGTTCGTTAATGTTGCCGAATAAACTTAACAATATAGTAAATATAAACATTACATTTTAAGGTGTTGACATGTTAACACATATATTTATGTTTTTACATATATTTTTTTATAGTTTTATTTTATGAATGAATGCATTTTATCTAACCATGCAATGTTTTCGATCCCCATAAACTCTATAAAAAGGTGCATTTATATTTATATATAAATAATATAAACAGTGCATTTATATTTATAGAATGTATATGTAGACAGTGATCACCAGAGAAAAGGTGATAAACATTCATCATATAAATCGATTTTATTATTAATATATGTTCTCAGGTCCTTTGCAATAGCAGGTGAAGGCCCTGATCTCAGAATGATGATGTTTGAAGCAGGGAGTTGATGCAGTGATGTGTTTCTGTAATTAGAGACTCAGTGTTTGGTTTGTGTGCTAGAGACACGGAGCAGCAGCGGATCAGTGCACTGGAGATCAGAAGACTATCTGTCTCTCTCTCGCTCTGTTTGGTTGTTCAGGTGGATGGAACATTCTTGAGCTGATCTCTGAGTTTGCTCTCGCTGGTTTCCCAGCGCGCTCTGCTCTCTCTGTGTGTGTGTGTGATTGTTGTTCAGTGGTAAATAAGTGGGTTTTTTTTGTTTTTTTTTTTTTTAATTTTTCTGCAAAGGGGCTCATTTGCCGTCATAAATGAGATGCAGAACAAGATGTTTTCTGTCCAGATGCAGTGTGTCAGTGAGCTAATATTCTCCTCTCCTGTCTGTCTCTCGTTCACAGATGAGCTGAAGGGAGACTATGACACTATGGGGCCCGATGCCGCTTTAGAGCCGGTTGGGAACGGTAGAGGTGAGTCATGTGAACATGTTGATTTGCTGCATTGAGATAGAGTGCATTAGTCCCATGCACTTTTTGCCATTCATTTTTCCCATAGGGATTTAAAATTTAGAAAAAAATGAAGTCTTAAGCCGCATTATAAGGTTTGTATTTGAAAGTCAAGAAAATCAACAAAAAAGACAAATGGACTGCTTAAGGCTTTAGTGAGGCCAAAGAATACCGTCCATGAAGCATTACGAATGGAAATTTAAAGCAGTACGGATTGAGAAATCTTAAAATCTATTAATTTACCGTTGATTTCGAATGCTGTAGAAAGAATCATATTTTAAGATGATTAGCAAAATGATGGTTATCATTATACAAATGTGTCCTCTGCAGCCCACAAAGCAGTGTTAAGTTGCACGGGGATTTTTGTAGCAATAGCCAAAAATATATTGTATAGGTCAAAATTATAGATTTGTCTTTCATGCCAAAAATCATTAGGATATTAAGTAAGATCATGCTCCATGAAGATATTTAGCAAATTTCCTACCATAAATATATCAAAACTTCAGTTTATTAGTAATATGCATTGCTGAGAACTTAATTTGGACAAATTTAAAGATAATTTTCTCAATATTTAGATTTTTTGCCCCCTCAGATTCCAGATTTCCAAATAGTTGTATCTCAGCCAAATATTGCTCCAATTCCTAACAAACCATGCATCAATGGAAAGCCTATTTATTCAGCTTTGGATTTCGAAAAATTCATCACTTTAAGACTTGTTTTGCTGTCAAGGGCGGCGTCACAAATATGTAGCATTTTGAATGGATGCATAGGGAGCACTCATTACAATCGTTCACGGCTAGCTTCATGACTGAAAGGGCGTGACCCCACTTTTCTCGCTGCCCAGCCTCTCTGATTGGTAGGAATTTTTGTTACCGCCTCTATGCGGTAATGTAGTCTTTATTGTGTTATTATAAAAGGGCTACATTTAAAAATGTTGAAGTTAATGATGAACAGCATGCGGTTATCAACGCAAGCCTATATCTTGAATAACAACCATCAGAACTCACAACAGGTCTGTCTTTCAAATGAGTTTATCAGTTTTGTTGCAGAAATCACATTCTCATGCTCTATTAGATGTCTGTCGGACGCAGCATTTCATGACAAACTGAAACACGAAAAGAAAAAAAAAATCATGTAACTAACTTAAAATTATCCCCACTGCTGAGATTTAGCAGACGAAGCCACATCAGCATTGTGTCATATGAATCCACAATCATCCGCAGTGATTCCTGCTCGCGTTTAGAACTCATCACGCACACACTACTCACACACACCACACACACACACACACACACACACCACTCACACACACACACACATCACCACACACCACACACACACACCGCATCACACACACACACACAACACCAACACACACCAACAAACACACACACACACACAAACACACACACACACACTCACACACACAAGGGTTTGTTTTATGAGAAACACCGTTAGGCCGTGTTTGAGCTGTCATCGCTGATGTAGTTCAGGAGGAAGGATGTGTAGTTTTAATAAAGCTTTCTAATGTTAGACACACACTCCAGAGATAAACAGCCCACGATCCTCCTCTGCAGGGAGGGACGTTCTGGGCTCGAGCGTCAGGAGCGGAAGGAAAAAACATTAGGACGTCGACTTTAGAGCACTTTCTTCTGCGAGCACGAGAAAACCCCCAGGGGGGGGAGGGGGGCAACCCCCAAAGGCCCCAAAAGGAACTTCCCCAAATCGCATTGCAGGCCAAAATCTAATTTGTGCACAAACTCAATTTATTTAGATCATGTAAGCCACAAAACCCACAGCAGCGAGGAGCTAAACGTGTTCATTTGTCGGGCCGCAGCGCTCACGCGTGTTCACGTGAATGATAGCGAGGCAGGTCTAGTAATGAGAGAGGAGGGAAATCATTTGCTCTGTTAAATAATGTTAAAGGGCTGCCGGCTCTCTGACATTTTCAAGACATTTTTGACAGCGACACAGCCCAGCGGCTCGACCTTTGCACAAATGAGACGATAAAATGTTTACTGTCAGACAAACCTCAGTGCAGAGTTTATACCTTACACAAGCTCGTCCTAATTAAAAGGTAGCTGATAAAATTCAAGCCGAACATGCGTTGTCTCTCTGCTGTAATATTTAACTTGTCTGACGAATGGGAGAGAGCTATTTATTCTCCGTTAGATAATATTATGTTACATAATAACGTAAAACACCTTCGGTTCGAGTATAGAGCTATAAAGTGAATGTGGAGCAGCTCAATTATTTGATGAAATTCACAGTGAGATCTCCAACTTTTGTTTGCTGACTTTGATATCTTGGTAAATATGAGCACATTGTTTGAGATCTCTTCTGAACCTTTAGAAGAGACACAAGAGATTACCAGAGTCTTTATTCTCAGGAGAAACTCTTTATTCAATGTCACTGCTGTCTTTATGAAACAATTGAGATTTGAAAGACATTTAATTTGTGTTTTTTCTTTCTGTGGGCATTTCCATGATGATTTTCAATTGCCAAAAAACACATAGCCTCAGCCCTGTTGATAAAATTCCCCCTCATTTTTAATGTAATTATCAGAATCCACGTAGTTAGGAGTTCGATTAGAGATCTAGGAAGTGATGTTGGGATTACAGCATACGTGTCTGCTCCTTATCTGACTGCCTCTAATACATTTAAAAGTAGAAAAAAGGGTTTATCGTTAAAAGCTTTTCCACAATTCCAATGGTTCTAGATTAACTCATATTTCTTATTTTTTTTGTATATACCACAACACTGGCCATTAGGTGGAATCCTAGATAAGTGCAGGTAATTTAGAAGATATCCCTCCCCACACCCAAACCAAAACGTTTCTCTAGATGTTCCTACGTTATTTTTATCACAGCTGCTGCCGCCATGTTATCCGCACTCTCCAGTGCACATATTTTTCACATGCCCCCAGCCAAACGAATCCAGGTTTTATTTCAAACACACGTAGCCTCTCGCTCTCTCTGTGTGTGTGTTGTTTCTAGTGCAGAGCGGTCCTGCCGCTATGAGTCTTGAAGGATTTCTTGCGGAAGCGTAAACTGGTGGACAGTGAAAGTCATGTGGTCAGCATTGCCGAATACCTCCAGAGAGGAGACACAGCCATCATCTACCCCGAGGCACCAGAGGAACTCTCCCGTTCCCGCCTCGCCACGCCCGAAGCCAACGGACACGAGGAGAACGGTGAGAATGCCAGGCAGCTGTTGCCGCCGTCTGATTGGCTGCATGCTGCAGTGTTTACCTTTGGAGCTGCGTGCAGCTGTCCGAGTGGTGAAATCATACACCCTAAATTTCCCGTCCCGAGGGGGGCAGCTGGGGCGCATTACCTCTCTTAAGAAGAACGTGTGAAAAATTAGACGTGCGAGCCACCAGAAGTGATTACAACAGAGAGAACACAACTGGCCCCCAAACGCCGTCAGCAATTAGGCTTCCCCTCCTTTTTCGCCTTACTTTTATGTGTTCAGTTTAAACCATGCCATAAACCAATGTTTACTTTATAGAACAGTAGGGTTAGTAGCAGTGTATTATGAAACAAATCCAAAGAAGCCACGGCCATTCTCCCCCCCCCCCCTTCCCCTTTTTCTCTTTTCTTATGGCTCCTAGACCCGTATTTAATTTTGAACACCAAGTGGTGACCCATATACAAAAAACATAATGTTACTTTAAGCTGCATAGAACCGACACAAATGCAATTTTAATATAAGAATGTTTGGTAATACTTTACTCGATGCCTTAATGTGTAATGCAAAGTACGTTATAATGTATTATATATTTTCAGTAATAATGGTAAGCAAAATATTGTCAGATTTATTGTTATAGGCCAATACATTGTTTTAATGCATTATACTTTCTAAAGGTGTAAAAAAAAAAAAAGTATGGTAATGTAAAGGCTTCAAGTAAAGTGTTAACAAATGTTTTTATATGCTTCTTTAATATCTACAGAGCAGAGGTGGCTAGTGGCTAAACAATGCTATAACTGCAATTATCATGTAAATAAGATGGACACAATTTAGTACATTTACTTTAAGCTTAATTTCATAATCTATTCATTTAAAATTTGCACAATATTTATATTATCCATTCCCAAAATGCTCAGTGGATATTAAAATTGACCGTTATTGGTTATTGGCCGATGCCATCATCTTGAAATGGCTAAAGATCATCCTAATTATGTTAGCCTGGCTAACATATCTGTCTGTCGCTAGTATGTTCCCACTTTAGGAGTGGAAAATAGTTTAAAACATGAATGTGTTATATTTCTTCCGTCGCATAAAGCCCATGAGCAAAACTCAGCGAGTTGTGTGAATTCGAATGCATCTACTGTGTGAGTTCATGCATTGGCTTGAGTGCGTGTATGGGTGGCAGTGCCAACTTTGACGGTGGCACACAGTGGAGCAGATTGTACAGATACCTCCTCGTACCATCCTGGGCACAGTGCCCATTCGCTGCCATTGATTTGCTGACCTTTTGGCCCACTGCCCCTCTCTCTCTGCTGCACCCCCAGAGCCTCCCACCTGGGGGGATGGGCGCCCCCCCCTTTTTTGGTGTTTTTTTTTTCGCAGCTAACTCCAGATGCTTTCGCCCAACTGTTGACCTGCCCCTACTGCGACCGGGGTTACAAACGCTTGACTTCCCTAAAGGAACACATCAAGTACCGGCACGAGAAAAACGAGGAGAACTTCTCCTGCCCTCTCTGCAGCTACACGTTTGGTTACCGCACTCAGCTGGAGAGACATATGGCCACACACAAGCCAGGACGAGATCAGGTGAGCCGCACTTCCTCTCTCGCTCTCTCTGTCTAATGTGCTGTATTCCCTCGGAGAAAAGATATCATTTTGATTGGCAATCATTATTAATTTTTCATGGCATTTTGAAGATGCCGATCTTTTAATGGTTATAGCCTTAATTGAGGTCTAAATGGTTTTTTGATGGCCTGCTCTGATATGATTCTGCAGTCTTATATTCACGATCGAATGACTATGCTAATTTCCAATTTAGATATTGTGTCCGCTCTTTAGGTTTTCTTTTTTATGTTCTTTAAAAATCAGTTTGTCTGCGGTGACAGAGTAACACATCATAATTTCCACATGCGTAAATGATAAACGTGAGCCGCGCACTCAGCGTTTTTTCTCTTAACAATCTGTCGCAGCATTATTTACACACATTATATGGGTTGTTGTGGCTGTCGTGTCAAATATAAGACACATTCCCCTGTATAAACAGGTAGATACACTGGGTCTCTACTGGCAAATAAAGCAGGTAAAAGCAAAGTGTCACGTTGATCTCTCTAGAGACTGAACCACTTAAAACTTATCGTTACGACTCAAAGCGCAGTGTGACAGCAGAATTGCTGCTGTAATCATCTGAGATGAGGTACAGGAGCGCTTTTATCTCTCAGACATGACGTTGTGACTAGAACAGACTGATTTGATACACGACGAGCTGCCAACTTCTTCACCTGGTGCCACGGGCCGCTCAAAACATGAACAGATGGCCCATTCTGCACCCGTGACCTCTCTAATCCACAAATTACTTCCTATTTGTTGGTCTTTGTTTGTGCGCTTCATCTTGAAAGACTTTCCTGTTGAAAATTTGCTGTTGTCTGGAAATTCAGTGGCCATTGAAATCAGTCAATGATGTGCAGTAGAGCGCTCTACGTGTGTACGTGACTCCGGTTTACCGATACTTGCTAAGCCCAATAACATGCACATACCCAATCAAATGCCGCGCCCACATCATGCTTGACACACTTAGCGCAAGTGCATCACGCCGGGTGGAAAAATCCCTCTCCTCTCGCTGCTGCCAATCACAATTAGGCAAACGGAGTGACTGTATCACATCGAGGGTGATGGTGGGACCAAAACCTGCTTCCATCCTCAGAGGGATGGTGGGGGGCATAAAGCAGCTGTTGCTGTTTGTTTATGCGACTCGGCAACATATGAGCGAATGGTGGGTTCCCTCCCCGCCGTGGGCCGCCCGGCTCCCTGCTTGATGTTTGAAGGTTGCCGCTGTTTGAACAATCCTCCCTGTGTCCTGTGCTTTATGCCATCTGTCTCCAGCGGAATGCGGGCCTCTCTCTCTCCCCACCAGTTGTCGGAGCCGATCATGGGCGGCGCTCACAGGCCTTTTGTGTTCCTCTGCCCGTTCGACATACTCACCTCCCACTCTGAATTAATTGTGCTCGTCTGGTGCGCTCTCTGCTTCTCTGCACTGACACCCGTATTGTTGTTGTTATTATATTTTGATTTTCGAGACTCTGCTTTGAATTGCAAATGCGAGGGGCGCAGCGCTCATGTTCTAACTTTGAACAGCAAATGAAGTGCCTGCCTACGAGCCGCATTCACGCATTATTAAAGAGACGTTTGAAGCCTTTAAACAGCCTACAAATTTGTGTCCAATTATGAAATTGCAACATTTATTCGAGCCCACCTTTTTGCATAATGAACTCTTTGCACAGGTATCTGAAGGATGTGTTGGTTAAATATGCGTGATTTATTTGGAACGATTATGCTAAATTAGATGAAGTGGATCATTTCTGTCTCCCTAAAGAGGAAACAAGTCTTAAAAGCAGGATTCTTTTTGTTCTTTTTTTTCCGCTGCCAATGCAGCATTTCTGGCTCTAGAGTCAGGAAATGAAAAGGTATGAGATGCTCTGTTATCGCTGCTCAAATGCACCCAACCAAAGCAAGATGCTGCTTTACAACAGGGGCCATTTGGCCCATCATGAAATTATTCACTGAAATCTTGCCTGTTGTGTGTTTGTGTAAGAGAAGCTCATGTGAATATTTTCTCATCCACAGCACCAGATACTCAACCAGGGTTCTGGCAACCGCAAGTTCAAATGCACTGAATGTGGCAAGGCCTTCAAATACAAACACCATCTAAAGGAGCACCTGCGGATACACAGTGGTACGTCCTTTTCTTTCTTTCATAACTCGTTGCCTTAGATAAGAATGTACTTGATTTTGCATCAGAATGATTGGGTTCTTTCTTTGTCATCTCTTCATTAAAGAAGTTTTATTAGATGAAAAGAGGGCGCACACTCATTACGTTGAAAGAAATGCAATCAGTGTCAATAAGAACATCTCTCGCTTCTTGATGTGATCAAATTATTTGTCTGTCTTCACTGTAGGTGAGAAGCCATACGAATGTCCAAACTGTAAGAAGAGATTCTCGCACTCCGGGTCCTACAGTTCACACATAAGCAGTAAGAAATGCATCGGACTGATCGCCATCAATGGCAGGGTGAGGAACAACTTGAAGACGGGTTCATCTCCGACCTCTGCATCATCCTCCCCTACGAACACCGCCATTTCGCAGCTACGACACAAACTGGAGAATGGCAAACCCCTCGGTCTGCAAGACCAGTCCAACCACCTCAACATCAAATCTGAACCACTGGACTTCAACGACTATAAGCTGATGATGGCCTCTCATGGCTACGGTACAGGCAGCCCCTTCCTCAATGGTGGTGTGAGGGGAGGCAGCCCACTGGGCATTCATAACTCCCAGAGTCCCCTTCAGCACCTGTGCATGGGGATGGAGGGGCAAATTCTGGGATACCCATCACTGGGAAACAACCTGAGCGAGGTACAGAGGGTCCTGCAGATCGTGGACAACACAGTTTGTCGACAAAAGATGGACTGCAAGCCAGAGGAGATCTCCAAGTTGAAGGCGTACATGAAGGAGTTGGGTTCCCACATAGAGGAACAGAAGCAAGCGCTCACCTCTACCGGTGGACCCCAGAACACTCTTCCTCTTATCAATCACAATGGTGCCACCAAGAGCATCATAGACTACACACTTGAGAAGGTTAATGAAGCCAAAGCCTGCCTTCAGAGCTTGACTATGGACTCTAAGAGGCAAATTAGCAATATCAAAAAAGAGAAGGCGAATCATATGCTAGATATAGTTATAGAGGACAAAACGCACGAGAATAATAATCTAATGTTTACACCCTTCTCCTGTCAGTATTGCAAAGAGACCTTCCCTGGCCCCATTCCCCTGCACCAGCACGAGCGCTACCTTTGCAAGATGAATGAGGAAATCAAGGCCGTGCTTCAGCCCGCTCAGAACGCCTCGACCAACAAAACTGGCTTGTTTGCTGAGAAACACAGCCTCTTGCACCCCTCCGTCATCCCTGAGAAGGTCGTCAACGGCCCTATCAGTCCCTACAAGGACCACATGTCAGTGCTGAAAGCTTATTTCGCCATGAACATGGAGCCCAACTCAGAAGAACTACTGAAAATCTCCATAGCAGTCGGCCTTCCGCAGGAGTTTGTGAAAGAGTGGTTTGAGCAAAGGAAAGTCTTTCAGTACGCAAACTCCAGGACTCCTCCTTTAGACAGGAACCATTTGGAGTCTGGTTATCCGGTCTCCATTCACACGCCCATTAAAGACTCATTAGGCATCCGGTCTCCAATGTCCCTGGTCAAAGGTACTGACCGCATCACATCCCCCTCCATCCCAGAGCTTCATAATAACATTAACAACTGCGACACCCCATTCAGGCTCTCCAAAACCCTTCAGTTCTCCAACCACAAGCCGCTGGGGGATAAGCTGGACCACTCCAGAAGCAACACGCCATCTCCTCTAAACTTGTCGTCCGCCTCCTCCAAAAACTCCCACACTAGCTCTTACACACCCAACAGCTTCACCTCTGAGGACCTGCAGGCTGAACCTCTTGACCTCTCGTTGCCAAAGCTCATGAAGGAGCCAAAGCACATCTTGACTGTGAAAAGCCGACCCAAGCTAAACAGCACCCCCACTGACCATAACCACGTCATGACGCCCCGGGAGCACGCAGACGAGCCGCTCAACCTGGCTTATCTGTCCAAGAAGGAGTTTGGCAGCCCCAATGCAAACAGCAATCTGGACAAAAGCTCGAGCCCAATGTTTGGTCTGAACCCTTTCGCTGCCAAACCCCTGTACACCTCCTTGCCACCCCAAAATGCATTTCCGCCCCCCACGTTTATGCCCCCGGTGCAAGCCAGCCTCCCGGGGCTGAGACCCTACCCCAGCCTCGACCAGATAAGCTTCTTGCCACACATGGCCTACACGTACGCTGCAGGCGCGGCCAGCTTCGCCGAGATGCAGCAGAGGAGAAAATACCAGCGGAAGCCAGGGTTCCAGGTAAATAACGGACACTCTGTTTCATAAACCCTCTGGGCTTGTGTTTCTTTTTTCTATCCCTCTGGTGAGTGGCGCTCGGCTTCATTCAGACACTAATTAAAAGCCTCTCAGAGTGGGAGAGGGGAGCTCACCTCACGCCCAGCGGCGGATGAGGCAATGAAAGAGAACCGCGGTTCCTTGTGGTAGACGTCGATGCCTCTAGTGCCATACGCTGTTTTTTTTTAGTGGTGACGGTTATGTTGCCAGTTCTTGAGTGGCTCGTCCAAGATACCAAGAGCAGGAAAGCGTCAAAGTGTCAGGTGTTCGGTGGTCTAGCGTAGATGCGCCTGTGGCGCCGCTGCTCTTTTTCCCATTTCAGGTGGGAGAAACATCAGAGACATAGAGAGTCAGTGAACCTTAGACATATCTCTTTATTTCATTTTGCTCCTTTTTTCCTCTATATTTCTACAGCGAGAAAAGCTGAAATGAGCTTGAGCATAAAGATTAATAATGCACACTCCCCATGTTCATTACAGCTCAGCGCTGAGGGCTGTTTAACATCGGGGAAACCATTCTGATAAAAAAGTATTAATAATGTTTCCTATTCTAAGTTATTAAATTAGATTTTAAAAATACAGCTAAGGGCATTTAGCTCAAATTGATTGCGGAACGATAGCACAGAGCTTTTTAAAAGAGAGTGCGCAGAAGTATTGTCAGTCCAGAGCCGGCTGTCCTTAATGAGGGCATCGTCGCTGCAGTTTTGGCCATTTTGTGCCCCTCTTGATTTAATCATTACCGTTTGAAATTAGAGGACTGTGGCAATATTCCCTGCTAAGACTCTCTCCTTATTGTTATTAGCTTCTAATGTAATAATATTTTTTCCCCATTAATTTAAGTTTAAGCCTATCGGGGTAATCTCTGCTCAGATAAATACTGCGCTAACACCCTTTCATGTATGAAATTAAACCAAATTTGAATGCAAATATATGGAATAAGGTGTGATTAAGAAGAGAGAAAGGCCTCGTTTGTAATATCCTGCCTTTACATGCTTTTTTCAGGTCGCAAACATTTTAATGTTTAATTCGTATAAGACTACTACTCCAGTTTTAACTGAGAAATGCATATCTTTTTCATATTCACATGCTAAATTTGAATCTCTTTATGTAAAAAAATATATAGAAAATCGTGAAATACATAAATAGATTAAACAAGCAAGTTCTCTGTTGATCCATTCTGTCATTTACAATTTATTGTCTATTTTATCTGGGTGTATAATAGATTTAAACGTACAGTCTAATACGAACAGTTTTCATTACAAATAATCATTAAAAATATGAATAAATTATATCATTAGATTGTTGTTTTGAATATATTAGATTTTGAATTGTAATTGATCATAATCGTAAGTAATTGTTTCGGACAACTATGTTTGTTTTATTCTGATGCTTATTAATTTGTGATTTGTTATTTTTATTATC
The DNA here is from genome assembly GCA_018155175.1 of Sinocyclocheilus anophthalmus. Classification (NCBI taxonomy): domain Eukaryota; kingdom Metazoa; phylum Chordata; class Actinopteri; order Cypriniformes; family Cyprinidae; genus Sinocyclocheilus; species Sinocyclocheilus anophthalmus. The sequence goes on from JADLZN010004130.1 coordinate 25,959, forward strand.
GTTGCACTGTAGAGTGAACCGCTTTGTGTGATGACAATAGAAATAATACTAAACTCAAGGAGCTAACGATCGCCGTCTCTTTCCAGAGCGAGCTTCTCGACGGGCCGGCAGATTATCTGAGCAGTCTAGATGATATGGCCGACCCCGAGGCCTGTCTGTCCAGGAAGAAGATTAAGAAAACAGAAAGTGGTATGTACGCGTGTGACCTTTGCGACAAAACATTCCAGAAGAGCAGTTCCCTCCTCAGACACAAATATGAACACACAGGTATATATACTGTTCTAGACACCATCATTTAATAACTGTCTGTCTAACTCCAGAATATTCACGCTGCTTCTTGCTTTCTTTCTTTCGCTCTGTCTTTTTCCACTACCTTAATCATGTTTTCTTTTTCCATTTTTTAGTAAAAACTAACATGTTTCTCTCCTGTTGACAGTCAGAGAGAGGATTTGTAAATGTAATTAATGTGGCAAAAACATGACACTGACATTGCACTAAATTAAGAAAATAATTAAGCAAAACTAAACAGTTAGAAAAAAATAAACACACAAGAAGCTGGACTGAATAATCTCTGGAATTGTCTGGGAGTGAACGGGAGCATGAACCTTTGACCTTTGCACTGTTAGTAGAGGCTACATTCACACCACACATTTATTTAATTAGACTTTATTTTGGATGACTGTATGAACAGGAAACATTGCATTTATATGTGAAAATAAATGGGCAACATTTTTGCTAAATTACTTCAATGTGAAATTGTTAGGTTGTAAATGTCTGTTTTTTTTATGACAGTCTAAATTAACAGTCGTCTTAACTGCATGCTTGATTTACCCTTGAAATTAATACAATAGTGTATTCACTATGTTAATTATTAAACTGAAAAATGCAGCAATATACTTGAATTTGTATTAGAGCTTAAGAATGAAGAGAAGTTCTTCTCATTTTATTTTGAAATAAAATATGATAAAAATTAGATTTTTTTTGGGGTGCGGGGGTGCAGTAAATCAGGATTGGACACTTTGTTGTGTGAATGTAGCCTGACACCATGTCTACACTGGATTTGATTTTTTAACACTGACCAATCAGCTGTAAGCTTGAGGCTACGCTTTCCTTGAAATTAGTCATTTTCAGCAGACATCCATTTGTATAAAAATGTATTTAAAAATAATTATACAGAATGTTTGTGCATATACATATAACACTGCAGAGGGTTAAAAACACAAGATTATTTAAATAAAAAAAGGCATAGACCAGAAACATCAATAATTACATCTCTAGAATACAATTAATTCCACACATATAAGCTTTTATTAATACAATAATTGTTTTCCAGATGGATGGGAGAAAAAAGTGGCTGGAGCAGCTCTGCAGCTCTTCAGAAATACAAACGGAGCGTCTGTCAGCTGAGAGCAACTCTAGACAGCTTCATTGATTATAAAGGGAGCGATTTAGTTTTGATGCATTTTGATGTGAAACTCATGCCGGCTGTAGACATGGAGCGTAAGGTCACTTCTATTCCAGACCGCCGAGTGCGTGAATTAAAAGGTACAATAAACGTGAATTAAAGGAGGAGAGTACTGCGCACAGCACACACACACACAGTTTTCTTTCTCTTGCTTGCATCACCGTTTACAGTCAGTCTGGAAGGACATGGGAATTAATCCACTGACGTGAATACAACGTTTTCATTTCCCTATCTCTCTCTTGTCTTTGTGCTGTCTCTCTCTGTCTCTCTCTAAATGTGAAGTTCTGACTAGGACTGATATTATAGTTTATCAATGTAAATGTGAAGTTCAAGATTGGTTTTTCAATCAGAGAAATCATTATTTTAACCTAAGGATGTATTGTAAATATGTAATGCAAGCAGTACATTTCTGAAAAAAATTGCTAAAATAATTAATGCATGATTTCTCACTGTAAAAAATAAAGCAGCATATATATTCACTTTTATTTATATGCACCAGTATGTCAATTTTTAGTATTACGGCTCAGCATTTACATTATGTATTTTTTATAAATAATTTAATATATGAAAAATGCAACAGGGGTGTTTTGAATCAGTTTATTTAAAATAAGTGAAATTCAAATAAATAACGTATATTTCATATATTTAAAGAACATTAAATGTCAAATATGAAGTGCATTAAAACAAACACAGTATACACAATGTTGCTTAAATGTATATTGCCTTCAGAATGATCACAAATAATCACAACCTGCACATTATTTTTTAAATGTTAATGTAATGTATAGAAAGTAACGTTTTTATTAAGGGCAATGTTTACCCCCTACAGTTGATTTACAGGGGCAAAAAATAAATATCAAAAAAAATTACAGTAGCATTTCAGCTGTGAATCATTTTACAATCAGCACATAGAAGTGATGCACAGATATTATATCAGGTAAACATTAAGCTAGAACACATTTCGCATAACTGTCCGGTGATCTGTTTTTAAATTATATAGCTTCATATAGGTTCATGAAAAAAATAACTCGATATTATGTGCATATTGAACATCAGTCACCTCTGAGTGCGTGAATACAGATATCTGACAGCTACAGGTCACTCGACTGGCCTAGAGGAGAGTATGATGGAATATAGCAAATATTACATAAAACCCCAGCAATTAAATATCTGTGGCATTTGTCACTTTCGTCTCGTGCACCTGACCGCAGCGTCTCCCCTCACTCTTTTCCTCTTTCATTCATGCCATCCCTCTCTTTCAGCTCTTGTCTTTTCTCATGACACGTCACCTCACGCGACAGGACAGAAAAAGAGTTACGCAGCAGGAATCCGCCAGCGCATTTCACTCTATTTGTTTGTTCCTGCGCTCCAGCTCTGTGTTTGTTTGGTTTGCGCTGGTTTATTTATGTTGCAGTGTTGTAGCGCTTGGGCCCTGCGCTGCCTCACCGCTTCACGCTTCACTTCTGTGAGGGAATGTTACAGAGTAAATACACAAACGAGACGGCGGCGCGTCAAGCAGAACCAGAGCAGGCAAACGTTCATAACACTGGATTATTTTGGCTCGTTTTCATCGGAACCCTTTTATTTGGTGTTTATTTTGGTTAGCGTGCAAGATCTGGTGTGTGTTTGTGAGGAGTGCATATCCGCTCGCTCACCGCATGCAATCTGTCGTTGTGTGTTTCCGCAGGTAAACGGCCGCACCAGTGTCAGATCTGCAAGAAAGCGTTTAAACACAAGCATCATCTGATTGAACACAGCCGCCTGCACTCTGGAGAGAAGCCCTACCAGTGCGACAAATGTGGAAAGCGCTTCTCGCACTCGGGCTCGTACTCGCAGCACATGAACCACAGATACTCGTACTGCAAGAGAGAGGCGGAGGAGCGCGAGGCGGCCGAGCGAGAAGCCCGAGAGAAGGGTCACCTGGAGCCCACGGAGCTGCTGCTAAACCGGGCGTACCTGCAGGGCATCGCTCCACCCGGATACCCAGAGCATACACCAGAGCCTATCCTGAGGGACGGCCTGAACGGGAGCATTCGGGAGCGACTCAAGGAGGTGGAAGGAGCGTTCGTGAAGATGGGCCGGCGAGACGAGGAGTTCGAGGAGGAGGAAGAGGAGAGTGAAAACAAAAGCATGGACACCGACGGGGACACCATGAGGGACGAGGAGGAAAACGGCGAGCACTCGATGGACGAGAGCTCCATGGACGGCAAAACCGAATCCAAATGGGATCCCGAGGACGGCGTGGAGGACGCGGTGTAGCCGCTCGCTCGGGGGACGGGTCGTCTGCGAAGCTGCATTATGCAAAAATAAAAAATAAAGGAAAATAAAATAAATGAAGTTTTAAAAATGTGTACAGTATTAAGGCCTAACGTATGTGTGGTGCTACCATCCTATGTGTTCCATAGTATTTATAGCACAAACTAGTAACTTGTACAAAAATTGCACTCTGCTTCTATAATCACTACGAGAATAATGAAATTATTTGCTGATGTATATTTATACAGTGTTAAAAAGGGGTGCAGGGGATCAGTATTTAATGCGTTTTTTCTGCCCTCGCCACACACTCTTTTAGGCCGAATTCACGTGAAGGACCGTAACAGTATTCCGTTTGCTTTGACGATTTCGAGTCTTAAAGAGACTGTTCCGTAGATGGACTTGAGTCCTTATGGAAGGTGTTGCCTTGATTATATTCAAACTTGTTACTCCACTCCTGCTCTCGTTTATCTACAAGTGCGCAACTCCGCTTGTTTCGTCAGGTATTACAGAGAAGCGACAGCTGAGCCTGAGTCCGCTCTCTCTACATCTCTCTCTCTCTCTCTCTCTCTCCGATCAGCTCTTTAGTTTACAACGACGTTTGTGCAATTTTGTTCTCAGTATTACACCAAACCGTTTCGCAATGACAGCATTGCATCCTTTTATTTGTAGGTTTAAATGACATCTTATTTATGTGGCCCATTTTGTATCTCCTGATTTTATTTATTTCATACTGTACAGTACAGTATTATAGTTCTTCAATAAATAGATCTATTTTAGTAAAATGGAAGCTGGAGTTGATGAGAGCATTTATTGTGTTTTGAAACATTAATTGTGAAATGCAATTTTCGATTTAATTTCAGTTAATTTTTTGGTTGTTCTATTATTTTTTTCCAGTTACTGGAAATTCCAAAATTTGGGAACTTTTGATACGATATTGTGAGAACACTGTATTTTCAACTGAAAAAACAAACAAAAAAAACCAGAGAAAATAGATCCACTTTCATGTATTTTGTTGAAGTGGAACAGGGACAGTTGAAATTCAATGTATGATAATATCATGACTGAAAACACACGAATCTTTCCTGAAATGTCTTTGTAAGAGTATTATGGACTTTTTAATTTGTAATTTCTCTTGAAAATGACCATGCTCAAATAAAAGTAGCCAAATTAAATAACTTTTCAAGAACGCGTGTGAATGTGAGTGAGCGTGTGTGGACTGAATTATCATACGTCGTCCATATATTCATGTGTTTTTGTTTTAGAGGACACTTCAGTTCTGGCTTTGACTCTATGAGAGCGGCGGAAATCTCACCTTTCAAAGGTGATTCTCAGGCTCCGTCATTAGATATTCCTACAACTTCAGAGCCGATGAAGGCCGAGCAGGTTTTATCCCAATTGGGAAAAACCTCCTCTAGAAAGAGCGAAGAACCGATCCGAACAAGGCGGAGTGCAGACAGCCGAGAGCAGAGAATCAGCTTACTCGTAGTCTTGAGTTCCTACAGCATATCAATATGACTCGAGGATGCTAGAATCGCAACCGCCTACATCACAGACGGCGCTCTCTCCTCATGCGCCATCTCCTCACACACACACACACACACACTGAAGACGCCCAGCCATCCGCGTCTCCTCACCTCACCTGATCAATTGAGTTTGCAAATGACAAAAAATGATTTTTAAAAATATTCTTTCATCTATTCAGTTTCCCAGTTTCAAATGTTTATTGAGAGAACAATTATAACATAACTTTAAACTGAGGTTAGTAATAATAATAATAATACTTTTTTTTATAAAACGGTGCAAATAACACTATACACAAGTGAACATATGTCCACAGTTTGTAGTCCAGTGAATATTTATTATGCTGGTTTGTTTTTGAAAATCCAAATCAATTCCTATGAACACAAACCATGTATATATTTAATGAAACGCTACTGAAAGTTGGCAGCAGAATTACTTCTCATTGAAACTGCAATTAGAAAAAAATTAATAAAAGTGTAAAATTACAACATATGTGACATTTATGGAAAAACAACTGCACAGTTCTACAAAAAAATGTGTTATTGGAGTTTTAGTTTGAAATGTCTAAAAAATAAATAAACCAAGACGATAAATAAAAAAAACAAGACTCAAGTTGTGAACAATTTTGACAGCTAGTCCTGGTCGTCCCCGTAGAGTATATTTATACTTACATACATAATTAGGATAAAAAAGAGTTTTGTGCCTCAGGTTATAGTTCAGTGTGACATATTTGGCAGCCACAGTGTGTTTCAATATAATTATAATGTGTTCATTATCATTTAAAAAAAGTCATAATTCCAGCAGTCAGTAATATCAGCCAGTCCCTGTATTTATGTAGAACAGCTTTTCAGTGTCGACTCTCTTTTTTAAAGGATGTGTGTTTCTGTTGTTTTCAGCTGTTGTTGTCATTTTTCATGCGTTTAATGTTGCTTAGAATATTAATTAGCTTTTTTTATTTGGATGATTAGTCAGGATTCAAACCCAGTGCTGCCCACCGGGCTATCGGCTCTGACAACCCTTACCTATAATTTTATATGACTGTACATGCCATTGTGTTATTTATTAATGACAACATGAGTTCAAAATGTCTGATGTGAAGGAGAAACAACATTCATGCATAACAGGGTTAATAAATATCATAAATGAAAGGCCTTAATAATTCTGTGAATCACTCAAACGACTCTGAACAGTCACACGGCTGCTCTACTGTTCGTACAGTACGTGTTGTGTGTGTGTGTGTGTGTGTGTGTTTTGGCGGGTGTGTTGGTATGTTTGGAGTTTCTTCCGTCTGATGATTCACTGCTGCTCTTTCACCAACTGTAGCTGAGATCCAGCACAGCATGTGGGGGGGGCATTTGGGCGGGGGGTGGGGGGGGGGGGTTTTCTCCCCTGTCTTCGTCTCTCTCTCTTATGAGTTCATATTGCTGTTGGCTCGGTCCTTTTCTCAAACCTTGCTCCGCACATTTAAATCCTTCCACTTCAAAACAAGCGTCACTCTCACATATAAGCTATAATCACACACACACACACACACACACACACTCAGACACTTTTTTTTTGCATTATTGACACACTGTTTTCATACTTATGCTGTACAGTTGCTTTGACACAATCTGTTTGTTAAAATTGCTAGATAAATAAGTTGACTTCCCTTAGACTTGACACACAACACACACACACACACCACACACACACACACACACACACACACACACACACCCAAGCATCACCACTCACACGTCTTACACATGCCTTCCTACAATTGCGCCTTTTTAAACGGAAACACTGCGAGACATCATTGGTAATTAGTTCGCGAGTATCGTCCTATATGAATTATTGAATTGGAAAAAAGGACATTGATCATCTTCCTTTAAATAATAATATACAAAACTATATTCGAATCTGGTTTCAAAGTAAATGTATTCAAATAAATACATTTAATTCTGTAATTATTGGTAAAAATATAATGCATGTATGAAAATGATTTTAACATCATGCTGAATGTTAACCTTAATAAAATCATTCATGCACTAAAATCAAAAACGAAATTTTAAAGTATTTAATATCTAGGTTCATGTTATTTTAGAATACTATTGGCCATTGTTAATTAAAATTTGTTCAAAATACATTTTACAGCTTGTTTTTGTTTTATTCATTTTTTATACAACGTTACAAGTGTATTAGTATAAGTGAAAATTATCATTAACATTGATTAATAAATACTGTAAAGATAAAAGGCAATACACTAAAACAATAGCAACGAGATGGGAAGAATACACGTAACTATATAGAACTTGAAACAAAATTTAAATGCATCTACTAAAGATTTAGTGGGTCTGAGTATTTTCTACATATTACATACGTTCTGAAAAATCTTTATTTGAGAAGATTTGAATCATATTCAATTTACGACTGAAATAACATTAAACCGATATACCCGGTTCACTCAAAAGTTGAACACGCTTGACTAAATATATTTCACATTGTCTAAAAAAAATGTTTTGCTCATTTACAGGTGGTACGGAAAGTATTCAGACCCCCTAAATTTTTCACTCTTTGTTATATTTGCAGCCATTTGCTAAAATCATTTTTTTTTTTTTTTTCCTCATTAATGTACCCACAGCACCCCATATTGACAGAAAAAACCAGAATTGTTGACATTTTTGCAGATTAAAAAAGAAAAACTGAAAAATCACATGGTCCTAAGTATTCAGACCCTTTGCGTCATATAACTGTAAGCATTCCACGTCTAATCGCAGCTATATGGATCACACTCCAAATTCATATGCTTCCTGTAGCCAATCCCAGTTCGACGATCTTGATCATCCTTGAGATGGTTCTACACATTTATTTGAGTCCAGCTGTGTTTGATTATTTTGATTGGACTTGATTAGGAAAGCCACGCATTTGTCTATATAAGACCTTACAGCTCACATGCATGTCAGAGCAAATGAGAATCATGAGGTCAAAGGAACTGTGCCTGAAGAGCTCAGAGACAGAATTGTTGGCAAGGCACAGATCTGGCCAAGGTTACAAAAAAAATTCTGCTCTGCACTTAAGGTTTCTAAGAGCACAGTGGCCTCCATAATCTTAAATGGAAGACGTTTGGGACGACCAGAACCTTCCTAGAGCTGGCCGTCCGGCCAATTTGAGCTATCGGGGGAGAAGAGCCTTGTGAGAGAGGTAAAGAAGAACCCAAAGATAATTGTGGCTGAGCTCCAGAGATGCAGTCATGGAGATGGGAGAAAGTTGTAGAAAGTTAACCATCACTGCAGCCCTTCACCAGTCGGGGTTTTATGGCAGAGTTGCCCGACGGAAGCCTCTCCTCATTGCAAGACACATGAAAGCCCGCATGGAGTATCCAAGATGGTGAGAAATAAGCTTGCTCTGGTCTGATGAGACCAGATAGACACTTTTTGGCCTTAATTCTAACGGTAGTTATGATAGGAAGGACAAGCCGGCAAACTCGGCTCATCACCTGTCCAATACAGTCCCAACAGTTAATCATGGTGGTGGCAGCATCATGCTGTGTGTGTGTTTTTCAGCTGCAGGGACAGGATAACTGGTTGCAATCGAGGGAAAGATGACTGCGGCCAAGTACAGGGATATCCTGGATGAAAACCTTCTCCAGAGTGCTCAGTACCTCAGACTGGGCCGTAGGTTTACCTTCCAACAAGACAATGAACCTAAGCACACAGCTAAAATAACGAAAAAGTGGCTTCACAACAACTCTGTGACCATTCTTGAATGACCCAGCCAGAGCCATGACTTAAACCCAATTGAGCATCTCTAAAGAAACCTAAAAATGGCTGTCCACCAAAGTTTACATCCAACCTGACAGAACTGGAGAGGAACTGCAAGGAGGAATGGCAGAGGAACCCCAAATCCAGGTGTGAAAAACTTGTTGCCTCTTCTACACCCAAAGACTCATGGCATGTAGTAGAAAATACCCAAGGGTGCTACTCCTAAAATAACGGGGGGGGGGGGAAAAAATGACACAAAAGACAGATAATAATACGATAACTTAGGGCCATGTGATATTTCAGTTTTCTTTTTTATTAAATCTGCAAAAATTTCAACAATTCTTTTTTTTTCTGTCAATATGGGGTGCTGTGTGTACATTAATGAGGAAAAAAAATTTACTTAAATGTTTTTAGCAAATGGCTGCAATATAACAAGAGTGAAAAATTTAAGGGGGTCTTAATACTTTCCATACCCACTGTATTTGCTGCTGAAATGTTTTTAATATTAAAAGTTTTCAGGTTGTCATGTTTCAGTGACTACATCATCCCATATTTCCATGTAAAAAAAAAAAATTTCATTTTTTCATGACTTTCATGGTTATTTAGACATTCTTTAGATATTGTTTATATATATATATTATAACATTATACAAAATAATGTAATAAATTAATTTTGCATCATATTCAACAAAGTTCTTAGTCAAAATATTATAGAAATATTTCTGGCACACATTATTTAACAGAGTCAAAATTTGATTCATCCTCAAGTTTTGCTGGACTCAGACTTTTGACCTAACTCAATTATTCATGTCTCCCATATGCTGCCTGTACAGTCCTGTGTGTGTGTGTGTGTGTGTGTGTGTGTGTGTGTGTAGGGCCGGTCACCACAAGAGAAATGGTTCAATGTCTTACAGCAGACAGAGAGAATACAGATGAGCAGTGAGAGGCCAACAGCTGCTCTGCCCAGAGAGAAACACACACACAGAACACAAACAATAACCCAAAACTACCACATAATCTAAAAAAAATGCACAATTACACAAACTGTAAATATATAAACTAGAAAAAGAACGAAAGAGAATACTCAATGTGTGTGTTGTTTTGTATACAAAATGTGTGTTACCATTGTTGAACTCTGGACTGCCAGAAGTGTAGTGCTGACCTATAATTACAATACTTGGGATAATTACATTAATGAAGAAAATATTATGTTTGAGATGCTAATTTTAGGCCAATTAATGTTTCTTTTTATATTAAATTAATAGTTTAGCTCTTATGTTTTTATTCATTTTTATTTTAGAATGTATAAAGATGTTTCCATGAACTTTGACCCCACCAGTAGTTACCTTTTAACCTTTATTTAACACACTAACATGCACATGCATACATTCCCATCTGCCTTTAACACACACACACACACACACATACCTACAGTAACAGCCTATTTGAGCTATTCGTCTAAAAGAGGAGAAAGGTAATTATAGGTTTTGCCAGCATGTTTTATGGAGCCTTTGATATGCAGAAACACAGATTTGAGCGGCAGGCAGCAGGTTGTGTGTGTGTGTGTGTGTGCAGCTGAGTGCTGATTAGAGCCTGACAGGGCTCTGACTGCAGGGTCTCGCTGGGGACGCATGAAACTCCTTCATACGCGTTTCCAGGTGAGTGGAATTGTGCTCGCGTGGCGGCCTGTCGCAGGGGTTATAATCATATCTGTTTAGATTAGCGGTCAGTTATCCTGACATAGATCCCCGCTTCATAATGTGTTCACATACACTGACAAACAGTCAAAGCAGCGAATCTCACTTGGGCCCAGGACAGAACCCTGATGGACACCGTACCACTGCGTGGTAATGCAGCTGATACAGTCATGTGACTCCACAGCTGTCTGTCAGGGTAAATATGCTACAGTTTAACAGTCAGTAATTTAGACTTAATATCCTCATACTTACTCTTTAACTTGTTCAGCGTTTATAGGCCGACTGCTGCCAATTTACTCGACGGGTTGGCATAAACGCGTGTGTGTTACGAGCAGGCTGTTTATAATAGACTCACCACCGTTGCCCCTCGCAGTCAGATAATTGCACGTTCCGGACTCAAAATGCAAAGCTGAATGCGATCAGACCTGTTTCAGGGACATGGAAACCTATGTCTTTTTTCATCTTTCCTTCTATATGTAATTTTTTAAGGCAAGCATTTACACACAGCCGTTGGGGATTAGGCCTAATGACAGAAGTTAATTATATTAAGTGTAATTTTTAAAAACAGTTCATGAACTGCAAATTATAGTTAAGAGCCCCTTTAATGCTCTTCGTGTTAATTACATGTCTTAATATCGCATACAAAATAAAGGATCCAAGGAAAAAAAAGGAGGGGGAGAGAAAAACAATTTGTGAGTACATTAATTTCATTCATCACTCTGTTTAAAATGGTCAAATAGAGTGTTTATACGGTTTTTAGCTAGAGACTTTACTGAGCTTTCACTGTGCAACTAAATACTAATACAATTATGCAGTTTTAATAATGAAAAAAAACTATTAAATCACAGTAATTTTACACTTGATGCTAAATATTCTGTTCATAATTATATTTTGCATTGCAAAGAAAAAAAAACGTTTGAGGAGAAGCAGTTGGAGAGGGATCTTAATGCATGTTCCCGCTTTTGTAAATTATTCGTTAGTGCATATTATTTTTGCTCAACATCTGAAGCGACTTTCCTTTTCAGCTGACGTCATCATTTTGTAGCCACCTGTCATGTAGAGACTCTTTTCGGAACAATCACAATAGAACATTGTTTTATTTTGAAAACGTCGCAATAAGTAAAAAGTGAATGTTCATGCAGATGCAGATGCAACACCTTCCTCTTTCTATAAAGTGCATGCCTCGTCCGCTCAACGTAAAACATTCACAAATGATATTCGGTCAGCGTTCGCACTTTGACTCATACGCGAGCAAACCTCCGTGTCTCTGTCATTTGTGTGAAACAGAAACTGACACTACAAGTCTAGTCGAGTTCATTAGCCTTCTCATTATTATCCTCCAGGCTCTTTGGAGAGATTTCTTTTTTTTACCGATTGGTTATGAAGTTCGGCTCTTGAGAGGCAAAGAGACTCTTGACTCACTCAATTGAAATAAAAGAGGGAGAAAAAGGTCCTGGCCATTTTGTTGCTTTGAAACCTTAATCTAGAAAAATTCAACTTTCCTTTATCCTTTAATACCAGATCAAAGAGCCGAGAGTGAACCCGATTCAAACCCCGTCCATTATAGAGGAAACAGCAGAAAGGCTTTGAGAAAGTGCGAAACGTCCTCACACAAAAGAAAAGGTTTCGAGGCTCAATTACTCACTTATTCACCGGCCTAATTTTATGCGTGCTTCATTTGCATGTCATTTTTGAGGGCGAGGTAGAAATTTCGCCCTGGTAATTACCCCGCAAATACATTAACGACCCCGAGAGCCATGCATCCGTCTACATGCGGCCTCCGCCGGTTGTGCCGTGGTGGGAAGTGGTCAGGATGCCGTGATCTTTTTGATGTAGGTTTTTCTTTTTGGAATTGCTGCAATCAGTTGAAAGATTTGTGATATGTTAAAAAGACTCTTCTGCGTTCGCCTCCTAGTGAGCTCAATTTCCAATGCCTCGCTTTAAGACCTAACTCACCGTCTCCTGTACGGCCTCCATCTTTGAAGACCTGTGAAATGTGATGTTTCAAGTCCAGGACTGTCGTTTCTCTGCTTTCGCATTTCAGACGGTTTTCTTGTGGAAATGTATGTTTGCGCTCGTGTGGTGTTTAATTATTTCATTTTAGTGCAAACGCCGATTTGTCGAGAAGCCGCGTATCGATTATGAAAGAAGTCAGGGTGATTAAAACAGCCGAATTGAAAAAACAATAATAATAAAATAAACAGGAGAAAAGAGAGGAGGGAAAAAAACCCCAGCAGCTTTTCCTCAGGAGTCAGAGACCACCCTCGGCTCGCTCACTTGTAATCATCTCAGAATTTGCTCAGAAACACTTGCGAACTTGTGTGGGAGTTGTTTTTACTTCATTAAAAGCAGAGTCTAGAGCCCACGAGAACTCTCACGCTGCAGAAACGAACCCTTACCACAAGAAAAACAAGCGGGGAAAAATACAGCCACGTCCTGGAGTTCTTTTAGAAGTTGACAAAATCTGAATCCTGGAAGGAATCGCTGCCGAGGGAGGCTGCTGATTGGTTATTTGTGCTTGGAGGACGGACTTCGATTGGTGGTTTAGAGCTTTGTGTCTCACCTTTAAAGTAATCTCAATACTAGCAGAGAGAAGCATGGGAAATGTGGGTGAGAGGCCCCTTGCCACGCTACAGAACATTGCTGCTAGTATTTCAGACATTAAACCTCATTTGTTTAAATATGTATATAATGAAATATAATGTAAACTACACTCATAAAAAATGCTGGCTTAAATATAACCCAGCGCTGGGTTAAAAAAGGACAAACCCAGCTATTGGGTGTTTTGACCCAGCGGTTGGGTTGAAAACAACCCAATAGCTGAGTTATATTTAACCCAGCATTTTTTAGAGTGTATTTTGAATTCAAATTTGACCATTTGATCAGACTGACACATTCTTTTTATTATTTTGTTTATTTTTTTAATCTACCCAAAATGGATTAACAATGCAAAGTCACTGTTTTAGTTCTAGTATGAACACTGAATGCACTCACTGATTTAAGCATGCAACTTGAGATCATGTGACATATATAGAGAGGTCATGTGACTGTTTGAAACATGCTGCTCTCTAAAACAAGTTGGCCTGCTGTTTCGCTTACTATTTTTCTGAAGTAGTATACAGTATACAATTCTAAAGTCTCTGTCAGGGAAAATCAGCTGGTTAGCAGGCTAAAGTTAGACACGCTAATGGATTAGCAGCAAAGAACAACAACAAGAAAACTGAAAATATGAAGATTTCAATCTGCAACAAAAATCCACAGAATGAGAAAAACTGAACACACAAAGACAGGTATTTCTCTAAAACTCATGCAACTGTTTGTGCTTATGTCATAGTCTGGTGTTTAGACACTAAATTGTGTTTCCAGCATTGTATATAAGCAACATGGATTTGTATGCATGGAAGGTGGTTTTCCTTTATTTCCTTATTTTTTGTAGCAGCATTGAACTTGTAAAGGACACTCTATCTAGTGTCATGTGAAACTTTCTGTACCTGATTAAATAGGTCAGGTCAAATGTGATCGGACTGGACATTTGATGACAACGATGATGATTTGTTGTTGACCTCAACATTGGTCAGTCTTTCTCCTTGAGATGGTCATGGGTGACTCAAATGTTCGTGCCCAGAGGGACAACCAGTCAAAGTCGCAGTGTTTGTAGGGTGGCAGGTCAGTTGTGTGGCCGGAGGGAAGATCTAGTCTTGAATCCATACGGGTCTTTATGAGGTTTATCTGCTCATGTGCTGTTAGAGCAAACCTGACATGACCGGACATGATGTCTCGCTGCACCTGACCAATGGGCATGTCTGATCCGTGTTACATGTCTCATGATTACAGTGCATGACCCGTCTGACATCCGTAAGACCCTCGTAAACTCACAAACTGCCAGCGTAAGATCATCCTGTCTTGTCGAAGTAAGGCCCGACCCGTGACACGTGCCAGCTGAGGATGATGAGGGAATTTAATGTCCTGTGACATGAATATGGATTCAGAAAGTGTTTGGAGCAGATTAAAATTTCCTTTTATTTGTATTTTCTTTGATCCATCTTAATCTGGTCGGAATATTACTTCTCAGCGTTCTCCCGTTGTATTCCATCTGTGACGATATGTATTTTAATCTACTGTGAAATCTAATAAGAACAGAAGTTACGACATCTCAAGCCATCTTCTCGATCAGAGGTCAGCGAATGCTTTCAGAAGATGAATCCTGTAAAATAAATCACTTCTGGTCTTCTGTACCTTCATTAAAGGATCACTTAATCATTTCAGTGAAAAACAGCAGCAGGTGTGCCAATATCCTGAAAACCTGTTTAGATCATATTTAACAAAATATTAAGTAATATATTATATTTTGCATGACTAAAATGTGTTTCAGGACCGGTTAGTCTTTGGGGGTTGTGATTTTATTTTATTTTTTACAATTAAGAACACTATGTCCTATTAGCATTAATGTAATACGAAAAATAAAGAAATAATCATATATTATGTTAGTATTTATTTATCATGGCTCCCATTTTAATTTGTGCATAATTAAATAAAGCATTGCATTATTTTTTTCACTATAATAAAGAGTAAACTATATTTTGATTTGGGGGTGTTCAGGTTTTAGTCTTTGATTCTCTGTGAAACACTTTATTCTGATGTCTGCCTTGATTTATGTTGAGTGTGTTTGAGAATCTCAATATGAAACACAGTCTTTGTAGTGTAAAGAATAATTTAGATGATTAAATAGATTGCAATTACTATGCAAATATATTCAAGAAGAAAGACCAATCAGAATTCAGTATGCAAATATCATGATGTCATTATTACTGTTACATCTTCAATGTTGAAATATGATCAATGTAAGTCAATAGGAGATTTTAATCTCACATATAATCTAACATTTCTGAAAAAGTGAGTAAGAAAGTAAATGCATTTCAGTACTGACATTTTTTTAAGAGAAATGTGCTTAATTGTCATGAAAAAAATATATATATCATGTTTTCACGAGAGTCACTCTGGAATTCATTTCTCATAATGAGTTCAGTTGATAAAAGCACTGAAACTTTGACTGTTTGGTTCATTAGTTTTGGGTGATGGAGTTCTATGGTGAAGTATCAGAGGAGAGAGTCTAATAGTCCTGAGACTAACAGACTTTGAAAAGATGCTGTTAATTTGTATATTCTCTCTTGTCTCTGATGGGAAGACACTGAGGACTTCAGAATTCCAGCGTTCAAACCGCGGTGCCCGGATCCACTTAAAGAGCCACTCACGCCTTTAATATGTAAATGAAAGGTATGCAAAGAGCTGATGCTTTTATTAAAGAAATCTGCCCCGAGGCTCACGGCCGCCCCACTGCTGCGGAAACGCAGTTACAACCCGAAATAAACAGTTGTTAAAAAGGATCACATGAGTTTGTATCTGGAAAGATGAAAAGCTAATTGACATGAATAATTTATCGTGATGTGATATTTTATATAAATCAAACAGGAGAGAGAGTGAAAGCAAATATTTCACATATTAGCAGGACCTCCAAATTATCATAAGAAATGATCTGGGTGTCGAGCTGCCGCTCTTTAATCTGCTGTCTGAAGGTCAATGAACTGCATTCACCGGCTGACACACGGCGAACTTTCAAGAGCTATTAGAGATCCATAAATGATTCAAGCACAGAGCCGTAACACACCGCTGAATAAAATTGTCTCATTTACCTTCATAAAGGTCTGAGTGCTTCTATTATACCTACACACACACATCGATGGAGGTGAGGATAGACTGATTTAGTCATCTACATCTTTAAAGACCAGAGAGATAAAATCACATCAGTGAGTAGCGGAGAAAATGATTAGTTTTATCAAATGTGATTTGACAAGATGTGAAGAATGATAAAATAATCTCTATTCAGGTCTCATCCTGTTGTTGTCAGAGCCACTTTATATCCGAGATGTGAAGTGAATTTTGCGGTTTCATAATTAATGGCATGGAGAGTTTCTGGGCCCTTGAGTGTTTCTGGAGCTCAATGGGTAGATTATGGTGCTGGCAATACCAAGGTCATGGGTTTGATTCCTAGAGAATGGATGAACTGATATAATGTATAGTTTGAATGCAATACACAGCTGTGGATAAAAGCATCTGATAAATGCATAAACCTAAATGAACAGTTTGCATTGCCATTATTTGGCTATTATTGACTTTTTATTCAAAAATAAAATGTCTGATAGAGTGTGTTCCTGGATCAATGTCTTCCAAACACAAAATAATTTTAATCCAACCATTAACTACCATAATATTTGATTGGATGACATAAATGTTGTTCCAGGATCATCAAGACTGATCATTCTACTTGTTCAAATCATGTTAATCACAACAGATTTAGTCATTGTGGTGTAGCAAGCAGACTTCATTGGCATCATTGGCATCGCATCTGGGATTTAAACCTACAACCTTCATGTTTCTAGTCAACCACCCATGTGTACTGTTGAAGCCAAGCTGCAGTTTGCTTTTGTATCATTGTTGGCATGTAGAGTTTGGATTGTCATTACTTGTATTTTCTCTTCACATTTTATTCTTAAATAATTGACTACAAGATCAACCCCTGTATCCTGCAGTTTAGTGTTCATATAAGAATCACTTCTGGGATTTGAACCTACAACCTTTAAGTTCCAAGCCAAACACTTTACCCATCTGCATTGTTGTAGCCGAGTTGAAGTTTGCTATCACATATTTAACAGCATTTTAGATTGTCATTACCTTTGTTTTTTTTTGTCTTTGCTTTTTATTTTTATATAATTTACTACAGGGTCAGACCCTGTAACCTGCAGTGCTCATGGGAATCACTTCTGGGCTTTGAACCCACAACCTTTAGTTTACCAGTCAACTACTTTACTTATTTCCATTGTTGAAGCCAAGCTGAAGTTTGTCACTATAGCATGTAGACTTAAGAGTTTGGAATAGTGCTCATGGGAATCACTTCTGGGATTTGAACCTACAACCTTGAGGTTACCTGTAAACCAACAATTTCCACTGAGAATCAAAGCTGAAGTTTGCTTTTGTATTATTGATGGAATGTAAAGTTTGGAGTTTCACTATTTGTGTTTTCTCTTCACATTTTATTCTTAAATAACTGAATACAGGTTCAGCCCCTGTATCCTGCGGTTTAGTGCTCATGGGAATCACTTCTGGGATTTGAAACTACAACCTTTAGTTTACCAGTCAACCACTTTACTCATCTCCTTTGTTGAAGCTGAGCTGAAGTTTGCTATTGCATAATAAACATCATGTAGATTTTGGAATTTTTTTTAGAGTTTGGAATAGTGCTCATGAGAATCACTTCTGGGACTTTTGTTTGCAAGCAAACCCTTTAATTTTGGGTTGAGTCACCATGCACATGTCCAGACTTCAGAGCATTAGGCTGATGTCAGGAGGAAATGACATGTTCAAATTGTCCATTAGGAGTGTCCATCTCAGATGAAGGAGTCCATTCATCTGCAGGAGTGATGGCTTGGACAAAGGCGACTCTTATAGTGCTGAACTTTTGACAGCTCTGTTTCGCTTCTCCAGAGGCTTTGGTGTCTGCATTGCAGTGGGTGAATTCCTCGCATTTCTGCGTGTTTGCTGGACTGATGTTCCTCTGTAAGTGTGTCTTTGTTCAAGCCCTCCCATGGAGTGCCCTCCTCAACCCCAGACCCTTGCTCTGCAATGCTTCTAAAACTATTCACCTCTGTCCCCCTCGTGAATGAAGCATCTTTGCGCTTTTGATGGATGAGGGTCTCCACTTCACCCACGGCGTGGTTTGGTTTGGATGGGTCATTTTGCATCACATCTCTGTGGTAGATGCTCAGGGAATGTGTCATTCTGGACCGGCTACTTATGTAGGCGACCGCCGTGTTGAACTCTGATGGAGTCCTGCGTGAAATCAGGATCGTTTGCAAACGTAGAGCATGTTTGTTGACGTGGGCATTTGGGGAATCCTTGCAATTCACCATGACGTGATTCGAGAAGTCTCAGGCCACCAGAAACTGACCAACTCCAGACCGTGGAGACGTGGAGAATCTCACTGGACTTGGAAATGGATTCTTATTTAAACGTCTGCGGTCTCTGTACTGGAACACCATTAGAGAATGGAGAACATTAACACTCGCATAATTAATTCTTCTTTCTTTTTTTTCAGAACAGACATTTTAATTCTTAGTGACTATCAAATTATCCAAGTGTAAGATATTTTAGGAAAGACAGCGGTCATGTTTTTGAGCCGAGTTTCGGTGGTGCGGCCCACTCATTTTCCAGCTCCCTGGGTGTTTATTAAAAACGGCCACTCTTCTCTGCATTATTCGAGAAATAATTTGCTCACAAAATGAAATCTGTCAGCAATTACTATCCCTTAAATTATTTATTGTCATGCAGTTCTTTTGCATGCAACAGTTCACTCTCCAGCTACAAAAATAACAAAAAAGCATCATTACAGTATCTCAATGCAACTCTTTTAAAAAAGAATTGAGAGGAATATCATGAGTGAAAACTAATCAAATTTGGGTCTGTTCATCAGAAATTATAAGACTTCATGCATAACCCCTTTGATGTTTGGACTAATTTTATGGTGCTTTTCTGCAGCCTGACTGCGTGTTGTTGTATTGAAAGAGCTGCATGAAGATTCTTCGCAAATTCTCCTTTTGTGTTTCACAGAAAAATAACATCTCTGTTTTCGAAGAGAGCAAGAAAACACGAAGCCAGAGTTCTGTTGTTGTTGTATGTTGCAAAACTCCTCTGTTCAATGCTTTTGGCCACGTTGCAAGTTTTGCAATCATTTATTATGGGTTTACTTTTCCGTTTATCCGAGCCATTTATAAAATGTTTTTGTGGCTCCATTTTAATTTTCCCGTGTCTGGCTGCATAGCATTCCATTAACGTGCGGTAATTCGTAAATATGAACGTGTGTCTGGTGACGAGGTTCTCAGCTAAACAGAAGTGATCGCGTGTGACAGGAAGGAGCCTCAGTCATTCACCGGGCCCTTATCCCATCAAATGCTTTTCACATCAAGACAATATTGGAGCCGAGTGCTGCGAGCTCGCCTAGGTCTGTGAGCTAATGCAGGGTGAAGCCATGCCATCTCCCCCCTGAGCTCTTTGTGTCCTGTGCCCACCGTGGCACCGTATGGGTCCCGTATGGGCTTTTACAGATGCACGCCCCATCCTCGGAGAAAGGGAGGTGCTGTACATTCATCTGTGTGTAGACATGGATAATTCAGGGCTGATCTCTCGGCGCTGCGGTAATGAGGGTGATTTAAAGAATGTTCGCACATCCCCGAGCGCTGATAAATGTTATTATTCATGCACAGGTGCTGCTGCGAGCTGCCTCTGAATGATAATTAAGATAATCTGTCTCTTTCTTCCCACTCGCCTTTCACACGGATCACTTTGTTCTGCACTTTCTCTGCTCTCAATAGCAGTCGGTGCGGCGGCCCGTCTCTGGCCCGTTCTATTGTCTCGTGCCTTTTCCAGCACAAAACCTCACCAAACAACTGGGACTAAACGTAGATTTTCCCTCGAGCTCTTCCTCTGCAGAATACGTGCCAAGCTGAATTCAAGTCAAATGAAGAAAGTGAACAGTCCTGGGGGACTGAGACTGCTATTGTGTGTACACAGCGCTGGGATACGCTTAGATCGTTTGTCCTGCGTGTGCATCTGTATTTTACTGTACATTAGCCAGAAACAGAGATTTGAGAGGAGAAACAGAGTGTCTGTGTAGCTCATACAGTAGAGCATGGCACTAGCAACGCTAGCAGGTCATGGGTCCGATTCCCAGGGATTCCATGGACTCATATGTGTACCTTGAATGCAATGCAAGTCGCTTTGGATAAAAGTGTCCCCAAGCATAATAAACATTTTGGATTGCTCAAGATTCCCAAGGCTCAATAGATCTTATACGGGTTTCATAGGCAATTCAGCATTTTTGAGTTGTGCGTTTCCCAAAAGCATCGTTAGCTCCTACTATGGTCACAAGTTCCACTGAATTTCATTGAACTCTTGTTGGTAACCACGGAACTTGTGACCATAGTTGCATTTGGGAAGCATACCCCAGATCATTTGGCCTGCAGCTTTTGAAATTTTGAGTTCATCTTTTATTTGATCTTGGCATATCAGAGAATAGTTTGAGACATTGTTGCAATCTGTTCTGAAAATCGTGGAGAGACCCTGTAAACTTTTTTGGGAGACATTTCTGGGAGAAACCTCTGAAATGACTGCCATTTGGTTTCTTGTTGCTGTCTAAGAATCAACTGCAATATTAATAAGATCTCATTTGAGATTTTGCTTTCCTGTGGGTCCAAACCTACAAAAGAACCAAAGGCAGAACAGCATCCTTGCTGCTTACAACACACAAAAAGAGCAAAAGCTAATTGCATGTGTCTGTCTAGAGCCATTTTGTTCAATGCTTGAGTGCATTTACCATTAACTAATACCAGTGTGTTTGTGTGTTTGTGTTTGTGTTTGTGTGTGTGTGTGTTAAGTTCTAAAGGTTAGAGTATGTGAAGGGTTTGTACGTAATTACCTGAAGTACAAAGTCTCTTCCCAGAGGCCCAGCGAATGGAAGTGTCTACTGTCAAACACCCTCATTAGAAAGCAGCTCCATATCATTAATCTAAATGAAAACTCTCCTGCAGACCTTAGCTGAACAGGTTTGTAAACAATTAAGTTAAAACTAAATAGACCTGTCAAAGTTGAACAGGATCCATGGCATCTCGGGAAAGCCCCTCTAAGAAGGTTTCTTCATGGGAAATCAAGAGCGTTTTCACACCAGACCTCTTGCTGAAGTCCATTTGACTCATTTTGGTTTGCTAGATTGGCTGTTTTCTCAGTTCTTCATGTAACTGTTTTATGGATTTTTCTGAAATAATTTGGAAATATCAAGGCTTTTGCAATCTGGCTATGGTGGAAATTACTCCAAGCATCACGGTAAGCAGGACACTCTGGCTTATTAAAGAACTTCTGTGTTCGACCATCCAACGCATTGTTTAGGTCAGGTCTCGTGCGTGTTTGCCGTGTGAGCGATGACAATGTGGTTGTGTTTAAGTGTGACTACAGCTGTGTCGTCTCAACGTGACGCCTGTTTTACTGGAGCCGCTCTACAGCAGACGGACGCAGTTAATCCTCTCTGCTTTTGTGTGCAAATGAATTGTTTTGTTTATCTTTGGTTAAGTTTGATTCGCTGTGTCTGTGTGCTGATGTTGAGTTGAGTAACCGTGTGTTCTCTGCTCTCAAGAGGCGAACATGAGCACCAGGAGAAGCTTTTCTCAATGTCACCAGCTGGTTTTTATGTTCCCAAACTTACAGCAGACCGGATAAACTGACAGTGCTACTGTGAGTTAGACACTTAGGAACATCAGCGGACAATCCAAGCTGGAGTTTGCATGAAGAATTGTCAGAGTTAAGCCACAATGCATGTGAATGTGAATGCATCCAGCAATGCAAGTAGGGTTGCAAAGGATGGAAAATTTCCGGTAAATTTCCAGAAACTCTCCAGAAATCCTTGGAATGTTCCAAAAATCCTGGGGAAAGTTTCCACCTTTTTGCAACCCTAAATGCAAGCTTGATTTTGTACATCACTGCGTTCTAAAATGTGTCAGAATGTAATTCATAGGATGTTATGTTTCCAATGGAGTTGCTCCACCAACAATAAAATCCTATTTGTGAAATAGTTGTATATTATTCATCAAACATGTTACAATTGGCTGTTTTGTTGCTTTCTGCAGTATTTTGCTTTCAATGTGAACTGAAAATTCGCTGGAAAAAGATTAAAATAGACAATGTACAGACTCTGTAGGGAAATAAAAACGTTTTATTTGAGAAATCACAAATATTTCAGATGTTCCTTGTTGAAAGAGTCGTCTCAGTACGTCTGTTCTTGTAGTGCTCACGATAACTGTAACTTTCCTCAATAAAACCCAGATTTCCCTTCTGAAAGCCGGTAAATGACACATATTTAAAGCATACCTCCTGGCTACCGTATGCCCTGAAATGTCTTTAATAAGGATGAAAGAGCTACTAGTAAAGCTCTGCTTTTAAATTAGAAATGACCCACTGCAGTACTGACTTCACGGAGGTTAGAATTAAACACCACACATTCATCTTTTCTGATGTCTGCAGTTAAAATCCTGATTATAGCAGTTTCAGAAACATCTACTCCCATTAAAACTCTACACAGGTTCTGTATATCAGATATGCAGGTTTGCTGTGTCTTGATTCAATCAGAGCTCTAGAACAATCATCTAATTCAGAATGGAATATTGGTGTTCTTTTCTACATATCTCACCAGATATATGACGCATAAATGTAGTACAGTATGTTATAGTATATGTTTTGGTAATGCATCTCGGTGTTGTCACATGATTTCACTACATTGCAAGTTTCATTTAGCATTTTTGCGTTTTCACAATAACATGTTTTTCAGTGTAGTCAAAGAAAGTGGCTAAAAAAATTGCAACATAAATTATGTAGTTAAGGTCAAGTGCCTTGCATTGTGATATACATAATTTAATTTAACATTTTATTTTATTTAATTTTGAATGTTTTAATTTATTTATTTTTATATACATACTGCAAAACAGGTTTTTGAAATATTTTTGTCCAGATGTTTGTTTTGGACTGTAATAACCAGCGTTGGTGTTTCAGAAGCCATATTTTCTTCACTGTTGTGTCGAGCATCAGGTTAAACACGTGCAAAGTGATGATGATGATTATCTCAGTGTGGCATGTTGAATACGTCTGTGTGTGATTTTGGTGTTAACCGTGTTAAAACAGTCTGAAAGTGTATATTTGAGCTGAATGTTGCCAGGTGTGTGTGTGTGTGTGTGTGTGTGAGGGTGTGTGTGTGTGTGTGTGTGTGTGTAATGCACTCAGAAACCCACTGCACCTACTGTCAACCTGACCACAAACCTCAAAACCATTCAGAGGCACCTCCACCAAGACAACCTTTTATTGTGTTGTGAACTAAGACTTGCCTGAAAGTTAAAAAAAAAAAAAAAAAACTCTTTAAAGTCTTACATTTGTTGTGTACTTATGCTATTGATATATTAACAGTACCTGCGGTATCTGGAGTGCTATTATCCTATATATACAGTTTAGGAGGGAGCAATGATAGTGTATGTTGCATTTATTAATTCTGATTCTGATTTCAACCCAATTACAATTGGTTTGCTGTAACCGTTTGTTGATTAACACAGATAGATAGATAGATAGATAGATAGATAGATAGATAATCCATATAGTCGATAATCGCTAATAGATGCTGGGTTTCCTTCCTGAACGCAGGATTTTCTAAACACACAACGGCTCTAATCAGGATCGTTTTCAAAGGCTGCAGAGAGAGGAATGTCTTTGTTTCTGAGTGAAATGTGGGTTCTGCGAGCGTCTCTGTGTACAGGATGTCCCTGAGACTATTCTTGGCAGCGCTGGGTTGAAGTAGAGGGGGGTTTCATCTGGTTTAACTCAGGCATCTGCACTGGTTCGGGAGGCTCTTTTGTTCTGGAGGTTTGATTGAAACGTAGAAAGCGCAGGAAATGCAGATACTCCTGGATGGGACGATGCTCGCTGACGTGATTGGATCGCTGGTGCAGACTCGTGGACTGAACCACATGAAAGCATTGGAGATGAGGGGGATCTGGGGGCCGCTAAAGAGACGCTCCCGCTTCTGAAGCTCATGGGTTCAGTCTTCATGTCGCCGGCCGCAGGATGCCTTTTATTAATGGCACCCATTGTCGCATTCAGGCCCAGTTTTATTCTCTGGTGTGTGTTCTTAGATTGTCTGTCTTCAGCTACATCAGTTTTTGATAAGAAAAACCATAAACTCCCTTAAACATTATAACTCAAGATTTTTTTTTTCATTGAGAAACTATTTAAATGCTAAGTACAGACACTTATTACTTTACTAGCGTGGAGAAGTTGGGTCGCTTTGTGAAGTTATCACTGCGAGCCGCATATTTGTGGACCTTAACCTTGTATAGAGTTAAATTGGGTTAAAGCGCCATCCGATCTATTTTCAGAGGTTATTCATCAGCGCGGAGGAACTGTCTCGTTTCTCCTTAAATGTCTGGATGATCACATCTCCGTTTGAAATGTCTCATGGTCATTAGTTATTATTGAAGCTAACCAGATCTGTGACTAATGTACTTAATTGTTTAGAAATGAAACATGCATGAAAACAGCTCTAAATAGAGTGGTTCTTGTATTTCTATGAGATCCTGAGTTCTGTCAGAGCGTCACACAGTTGAGTGTCAATGCAAAACATAGTGAGCTGGCTTGCTGTAGTTTAGTAGTAATTTCATATTAGCATGTTGCTAGTGCAATGGCATTATACTGTTTCATGTTACACTATTAAAATATATGTAATTTTTACAGAAAAATGTAAAAATGCTACAGCAAAACCCTGATAACTGGTTAACCGTAAGTTACCATTCCTTACGCTGTACGATGATAAACCGTAAATAGTGTAATATCACACTATTTGTAATTTTACTGCAAAATGCTGTCAAATTAATGCTTTTTGCAAGTGAAAACTATGAATTGCCATACAGTTTGTGGTGAAAAATATTAATTCGCTAAAAGTCCATTGAAGACATGCCACATATGATTAGATATGATATAAATAATTATGCTCGTTTCAAATTTTTGTTACCAGTTATGTATATTAGGCTCTTTTGGACTAATCTTTCTGTTGATATGTATTGCATTATTTTAGTATGGTGTGTTACACTGAAAGCTTTTGTCTTTGTTTGTACGACCTTGTACACTTTCTCTTTTAGTATTAGCCATGTTTTATGGACAGGCCACTTATCATGCACTTTAATTCATCATGCAGCTTTCTGCAATCTGTTTTGTTATTATCAGTGCATTTTAAATTACAAATCATATTGTGGTAGCTCAATTAGTGACTTAGACTTAGAATTACCTTTATGTGATTTCTGTAAGCCTTCTTGACTGTAAAACAGGTGTTGCCCTACTTTAAAAGATACTCAAAGTTTTTACTCAAAGAACATTAATGCACATTAAAAAAAAAATAGAATATCAGACTTTATCAAATATTAATTTGAAAGATTGTATGTCAATGCATATAATTATTTAATTAGTTTTAGTTGTATTTGTTTGTACAAATAAGATTGTTACAATATGGTGTACAGTTCTTTGAAGTGTTGCAATTAAGGCTATTTTAAATGTTACTATTCTTGAGTTTGAATGTAGCCTTTGATGCTGATATGGTTTGAAATGGTAATAAAAATAATTGTTGATTGGTAAATTAACATTATATCAATGAAGTTTACAATCATAGATTGTAAAATATACAGGCTCTGGTTTGTTGTGCCATTATACTTGACATATTTCTTTTATAAGCATGAATTTCTGGCAACCGCTGCTGAGCTTTTTGCATTCTGGAATTCTGTTCTCCACATAGTAGAGATGCAGTGATGATTTGATGGAGGATTTGGCAAAATTTTCCCAAAGCAAGCCATACCTTTTGCTTTAGAAGAGTCTACAATGCTCACTAGGATTTAGAGCGAAGCCTGTGTGTTTGAACACGAAACACACTCGAACCTCCTCTGCTCTCTGCTTTGGAAACCATCCTGATTTAACTGTAATGATTTTCTTTAAAAGCGTGTTTTTGTGTGACTTCCAGCCGTCAGGTCCTGATTGACTCATCTCTCGCCCAGTAAAGCCACTGTCAGTTTATATTCAGCCTTCCGTAATATTGGAATAACAAACAGCAAACGCACAGCACAAAGACGCTCTAATGAAAATGCTATAATTGACTCTGTTGTGGGACTTTATCATTAGTTGGGGCTTGATTTGGAGGCATAATCTGCTTTTGCTGGTGGCAGCCTCTGTGCTAGCGGGTGAACGTGCTAATAAAGTAGCAAGCGCTAATGCTCAGCTAATGCACTTGTAATGGTTGTGTTTGAAAGCTGGAAGCTTTATCATTGTGTTGCACAAGAGCCAACAAATCTAAAACCTTTAACAAGAAATAATTAGGATCTATTTAAACTATGCGACGCTGACCATATTCTTAAGACGCGGCTAAGCTTGTTAACCACCGCGGATGCAATTAAAGGCTTTAAGCCTGCTAAACTTAACCAAGAATTGTATTACCTGAAAACTGATTATCGTTGGCAGGATTGCGCTGGTTTGTCGCCCACAAAGCCAAAAAGTTTAAATCAAGCGCCTGCATTAGTGACATTAACAAATGCGGCTGCATTATATAATGTTTAACAGATCGTTAGTCAATGTACATTGAAATAGATAGAAATGTCAAGAAAGTTTGATTCATATATTTCACATGTATTCATATCTGCATGGACTACTGATCTGTTAAGCATTAGGCTGCGTAATATTTGTTAATGGCTTATTAATGAAAGTTATTATGAAGTGTTACGCAAGTTCTTTGCATAATGGCACACATTTAAAAAATCGAATTATGAAACAGATCGTTATGCCTCTAAGTTCTGAAGCCGCTGTGAAATTCTGATAAACACTAACATGCTATATCGATTGCTAGTTACATTAATGAAGTATATTAATTGGTGAACAGATTGTTAATTACATATAGATGTAATGCATTGGACATTGGTGTGTTTTATCATATTAGTTTTATAAAAGCATTAAGCTACTTGAGGCTGTGCATGCACTGATTTTACCAGAGTGACTTACTGCTTTATTTTTGCATTGTATGAAGTGTTTTGTTTGGGTCTCTGTTGCGGGTGACTTTAAAACTCGTGCAGACGGCGTGTCGTCATCCCGTGCAGACAGAGATTGAGCTAAAATTAGTTCAGTCTGCGTATTGTAACGTGTTCCGCCGCACTCTTTAATTTCTTCAGAGTTTAACATTAAAAATCAGGTCAACCTTTAAGATGTATGAGCAGAAGAAATTAATGGTATGCTATTTTTACGCTGAAGATCGACTGTTAATTTGATATGACCTCAGTCAAAGGCGCAGAAACAACAAACTCTCCTACTTCCAAAGACAAGCGCGGGGTCCCCAGCGCCGGCGCGCAAATGAGCCGATCTGAGGGCCTGGCTCTTATCTGCACATTCACAACACGCACTCACACACACACACATTCTCTCTCTCTCTCCTGCTCTTCCTCCTCGACTCAGCTCTCTCTCTTCTCCTTCTCCGTCTGCATCTCTCTCTGCTCTCTCGCTCTCTCTCGCTCTTCTCACTCACTCACTCCATCACTCACACACACGCATACCACACACACCACGACCAAACACACACACAATCACTCTCCTCGTCACACACACACTCACCTCCTCACTCACATCACCTCACGTCACGTCAATCACTCTCTCGCTCTTCTCCTCTCTCTCTCTCTCTCTCTCTCTCTCTCTCACACACTCACACTCACTCACACTCACTCACTCATTCATTCACTCATTCACTCACTCACTCACTCTCTCTCTCTCTCTCTCTCTCCTCTCTCCTCCCTCCTCTCTCCCCCACCTCACACTCACTAACAACAACCACAACACACTCACTCTCTCTCTCCCACTCACTCTCTCTCACACACACACTCACTCCTAGCACTCACCTCCCACATTCTCAACGGCTCATATCACATCACAATCTCTCTCTCTCACTCTCCGCCTCTCCTCCTCTCAGTCTCTCTCTTCTCTCTCTCGTCTCCCGACACACACTCACTTCTTCACTAACAACACAACAAAGACACACACACAATCACTCATACACCTCTCGTCAAACTCTCCCCCCCGTCCACCACCAACCAGACACAACACTCCTCCTCACCCTCACATCACGGATTATCAGACAACTCTTCAACTCACCTCACATCACCATTACTCACTCTCTCTTTCTCTCTCTCTCCCTCTCTCACACACTCACACTCACTCACCCTCTCTCTCTCACACACACACACACTCATTCACACTCACTCACTCACTCACTGCTCTCTTCTCTCTGCACACACACACGCACAATCACACAACTGCACACCTCTCTCTCTCTCTCTCTCTCTCTCACACAACCACACACACACACTCACCACTCACACTCACTCACAATCACCTCACTCAACTCTCGCTCTCACACACACTCACTCACTCACTCACACACACACCAACACACACACACAAACACACACAAAAAACACACACACACACACACACTCTCTCTCTCTCTCTCCCCCTCTCCTCCCCATCTCTTCTCCTCTCCGCTCCTTCTCTCTCTCTCATCTCCTCCCTCTCTCTCTCCATCTCTCCACACTCACGCGGCTCTCCTCTCTCTCTCTCTCTCTCGCTCTCTGCTCTCTCTCTCTCACAACACACCACACCACACCTCACTCCCCGCTCTCTCGCATACACGCCACACACTCACACACACCACTCCCCACGCGACTCACGGCCGATCACACATTTCCACTCACCTCACTCACCATCCCCCCCGTCTCGCTCTCTCGATCCTCTCTCTCTCTCTCTCTCTCCCGCCTCCTCTCTCTCTCTCTCTCTCTCACACACCACACTCACACACTCACACTCACTCCCTCACTCACTCACTCACTCACTCTCTCTCTCTCATACACACTCACACTCACTCACACACACACACACACACACACACACACACACACAGGCCTTTTAGACAACAGCCACACAGGGCTGATTAAAGGAGCATTTCACTCAAACTCAAACTTCTGGCATTATTTACTCTCCTCATGTTGTTCCCAAACTGTATGCTGCCGTTTTTACATGAAGACACATTCCTGTAGCTAAAAAGAAAACAGAGTTTATGGCACTAGCCATGCCAAGGTCGTGGGTTCGATTCCCACGGATTACATAAGTGACTATATGTAGACCTTCAGTACAATGTTAGTCACTTTGGATGAAAGCATATGTCAAATGCATAAATGTAATTGATGTAAAATGATGTAAAACCACTGCAGCAGCGTTTCAGTTAATATTTTCAGAAACACTTTGAAGCCTTTATATATAATGCATTATAAAAGTATTTTAATGCATTAATTATTTATTGTAATGCACCGTATGCATTGAATGATCTTATGTGAATAACTGTAACCACTGTTATAATACTTTTCAGTTACACTTTATTTTAAAATGTCCTTGTTATAATATAATTATACATTTTAAGTACTGAGTAATATTGATTAGCTACATGTATTTAGGGTTAGGTCTTGGCTTAGGGTTATGTACATGTAATTATGCATAATTTATTGTTATTATAATAGTAAGTACATGTAACGTGTAACAAAGACGCTTTAAAATAAAGTGTTACCTACTTTTTATTACAACTTTAGAAAGTATAATGCATTAAAACACGACAAACAACCAATTTCAGATGTAAAAAAGGAATCTATATTATAATGCATTTTAACTTTGCTTACAATTATTTATGAAAACATACAGTGCATTGCGATATAAATTATGATACATATAATTGATAATGATCTTCATTGGTGAACATTAGTTAATGTGTAATATTAACATTAACTAGCAATGAGCTACACATTAGTTACAGTATTTATTAAGCTTTGCTAACATTAGTTAATAGAAATGCAAATGCTGATTGTTAGTTTAGATTCATTAAACAGTATTAACAGATACATATTTTGAATGTAATAGTGCATTAGTAGCCTAAATGTTGATGCTTTTTTTTTAGTTCATATGCATGCCATCTAATGTAGTTCTTAATCTTAACAAATTAAACCTCATTGTAAAGTGTTACCTTGATATTACATAAAGGCTTTATGTTTTACCATGTAGCTACTTCGTTAATGAACTATCACCAAACACACAAGCCAAAAAGGCTGTAAATAAGTGGTATGTCCTTCACTGCAGTCTCCAAACAAGAGGCCTTTTTCTCCTTTATTGCTTTGTTTCTGCTCTTTTTTTGCTCCGTTTGTGTTCAAAAGGGCTGCACACTTTTGAGTGGACTCCTTCAACAGATCAAAACGCCTCCATCTGAAGCCTGGCAGCGGATGCTGAGCCCCCCGAGGAAGTCTCTCTCTCTTTCCCATAATTCCTCATTGTTCGATGGAGGTCACCTCAGTCCTGCTCTGCTCCTCTCCATTCTGACTGAACAGGTTGACCTTTGCCCTGCCGCTGTTCATCTGAAGAGGTTTCTAGCGCGGTGTGCTTTCACGGCTGTAATTAGCTCAGATTTACGAGCAGCACTATTTAGCTATCTCTCTCGCTCTCTCTCTTAATCACCAAACATTTGTCCAGCATATTCTTCTACATGTCATATATTGATACATATTTAATGAAAAGCTGTGTCTTCTCGTTACAGTCGTACGTGACGTCTCTTTTAGAAAGAGAGCGGATGAGAGTGTTTACTGTGAGAGAGAGAAACAAAACACACTGGAAAGGCACAGCAGAAAAAGACAAACCTGGAAAACAGTGAACTCTTTTTCTGTGGCCTTTGGGTTAAATCTCACAAGAATCTGTCAGCCCCCCGGCCACCCCCCCCCACACACACACACTCTCACTCTCCCACACACACACACACACACACTGAGAGAGACACACACACACACACACAAAAACTCTACACACACACACACACACACCACACTCTCACTCTCTCTCACACTCCCCCACACCACGACCACACACACTCAACACACCCCCCACACACCCACACACTCTCACACGCACACACACACACCCTCACTACTCACCACACACACACACACACACACACACACACGCACACACACACACACACACACACCCAAAATAGAATGTATTTGTTAGTTAGTTATGTTTAATGTTCCATTTGGTTCATATGTAATCAAAATCAGTTCAATAATAATTAAAGACATAAATCATGATAGTGTTAATTAGATACTAGTTTTCTCTATAAACCTTTTCCCCCCATACTTTTTCAGAGTGTCCTATCATATGATGATTTTGTACTTTTTTTATATTATTAATTATACCATCTCTTTAGATTATATTTTGTTACGTTGTTTAATTATTTGGACAGTCATACATTATTTATTGTTGCCTAAATGTGCATAAATACAAAACTGCACCATTACTATTTTCTTTAAATTATAATATAGTAAAATATTTAAAACTTTCTTGGGGTGACGGTGACATGACAGGTTTGTGACATTCAGTCAAAACAAGCTCTCTCTCTACAACAAAGCATAATCTTCACGGTAAATAAATGCTGAACGTTAAATGCGCAGAGGTAATCACCGCAGTCTGAACGTGTCGGCTCTGTTCTCCTGTTTGCTGAAGATTCGTTACTGCAGGCCACCTAATTATTCACAATAATGCTTAATTAATATGCACAAAAGACGTGTGCTCCACAAAAAAAAAATGTTGTTGATGATTTTTAATTTTCCAAATGATCTTCATCAGTGCGCTGTTAATTATTTGACCGTTTTAGGAACCGGCAGCCCTTTCACTGCTCTGCGGCGAAAAGAAAAGGACAGGATTGATTATTAATGCACGACAATAAACCAGACAAATCAAGCACGCAACCTTATCTGTGCCACAGTTATTGTCGTAAAATTGTTTGTCTGAAAACATTTGCTTGCCAGATTTCTTTAAACAAATGAAGCGACTGATTCTACAGTGACATGCGCTCATTAATATTTGAGTGATAATTCTGATGAATCTGAGCCCTAAATAACTCTGGGATGGTGGCGTTTTCTCCCAGAATCCCCTGCTGTGTAAATACACGGCGTTTAATCAGACGGCTGCGGGTTTAAAGCTCACCTCGCTCTCAATCTTCATTGCCTAAGTCTGTAAGTGTGATTCTGAAAGCTGCAGCTTGAGGAGATTTGTTTCCTCCACCTTCCTGTTCACTCTTATAACGCTGATCCTATTGAGTTCCCAGAAGCCTCGGTCCTGAGCGCAGCAGAAACAGAGCGACATACATCAGTACTAAACATTTCAGAGAAAGTCACTGTTACGAGCGATGAGTTTCAGCTCATTCCTGCTGTGCTGGACACTCAATCTCACCATCACCACGCATGCCTTAACATATTCAAATATCAGGACATTATTTAAATGTTTTCTTGGCAACACGTTCATTTAGTCATTGTACCTTTCATATGTATTTTGCATTAATATTCTAACGTTTTCAGAAATACTCCAGAGATTATCCATCTGATATTTGAAATATCTCTATGAATTAAACCAAAAATATGTTTAATGTACTAAAACATTAATACGAATGAGATGTATGAATAATTTGTAAACTTCATGATGACAGTAAGTGACGTCAATTACATTTACAGCGCTGGAAAAAATTTAAGAGACAACTTAAAACTTCTCAGTTACTCTGGAGAGCGTTTTTGATTTATAAAAATGCTGTCATTTTGAACTTAATTTTTTTTTTTTGACAATTGGTCAAATTAACAAAAAAGATGCCATATTTTCAGACGTGTTTATATTCATTTTTAGACGACACGATACTAATATTTTAACTTCTGAACAGTTAAAAAAATTAATATTTGGTGGAATAACCCCGATTTCCAATCACAACAAATGAAAACATTTGATATTTTGACCAATTGTCATTTTCTAAAAAAAAAAAAAAAAAAAGGCTCTAAATGACAATATTTTAACGAAAGTGAGAAGAAATGTTATCAGACTTTTATAAATAAACAAATGTCACATTTTTACTAACCCTAACCTAGTAAATCGAGCATTATTATTATTATTATTATTATGCAAACAACATTGATTAATTTGTATGTTTTCTTCATTAACAGTCTTCATAATCCAGAGATGTATCTGCTATATATTCATACAAACATGCATTTGACATATTGAACATATTAAAAGCAGCACTGACATATGGTCATGCATTTTTCATTAATATGAATAATTGAGGTAGTATTCGTGATAACAAAAGTTTGAAATAACAAGAAACTGACATCAATTAGTACTATTGATTATTATTGTTGTTGTTGTTGTAAGTGCTTCTTTAAAGTTACAGAGATGAAGAGCTTCTGCCTGACAGGACCGACTCGTTCGTACATATTTTTCATGAATATTCTTTTATTCAGAGGTATTCGAAGTGTTTGGTTTGGGCTTTAAATCACTCGGACACATGCTGTCATCCTGCTTGGGTTTCTCTCCTGCATCTTGGAGGCAGATGTTCTCTCCTGTTTAAGGTTAGGATAAAGTCTGGCTTGGCTGCAGACGGTGCAGGTCTGTCGATGCCGTCTCTTCACAGAGCCGTGCCAAGAGCTCGCTCGCGCCTCTGATTGGACGCTGGCAGGAGTTTGGCTGCAGCAGTACTTCGCCTTGCAGGGATCACCACACTTTGATTAAAAACATGGCTTCTGCTTTAATCCGGCCGGGCAAGCTGCTGAAATCTAGGTGCGCAGAGAAACTCCGGCGGAAACCACGAAAAGCAGTTGTTTGTAATCAGAGCGTGTTGTTTTCCTCCTCACTAAAGTCGATAAACTCAAAAAGAGCTTCATCAAAGTGTGTCATACTTTGAGAATAAAGAGCTCAAGACGGCTGAGAATGAGTGAAGGGTCTTTTCAGATCTGAATCCCCATCCCCCCAAAAAACAGGACAATAGATGACAAAACTCAGTTCCTTTACAACCATGAAGAGCATGTCCTCTCACACTCGAACACCACGGGACTAGAGACGTGCGTTTGTTCATTTTCACTTATCAGCTGCTTGACCGATAACGAAGCCAGCGCTCTTTTTTTAATGCAATTGCCAGATGAATGTCTTCGGCTGTTGCATTGCTTTTTCAGAGTCACACAACATAAGTGTTGCCTTTTTAAAAGATCACATCGAGTTACAAATAGTAAATCATTTTACAAATCACTCTTTCTGCCTGTTTTATGGAAGCTTGTTTCCGCCACAGGATCAGAATTATAAATAAAAAAGGTAATTGTGAGTTGTTGGTTGTTTTATTTTTATGTTTCTCACAATTTGCACTTTTTTGCAGAATTGCAAGATATAAACAATTGCAACTGTATTCCGAATTATGTGATATTAACCTGCAATTATGAGAAAAAAAATAAAAACGTAGAATGTTAACAGAACTCCAGGAACAACGTCAGAATTACAATTCTATTTATCTCTATAAAAAATAGTTTTTATCTCACAATTCTTTTTTCTCTCTTCTCAAAATGGTGTGACTATCTCACAACTCTGACTTTTTTTTATTATTGATGATGCTTATCAATAAAATTTTCCATCTTGTACTTTTTCCCCTCCTACAAAATAAGAATAATCGTATTTATTTTTTTCAAATTTGATGTATGTTGATACACTTTCCAAAACAGCAAGCAGTCAAATGTCAAAAAGAAATATTCAAAATGTGCCACTTAACTCACAATCTGCAAAGGAAATCAGGATTAGGCATCAAATAATTTCTTCAGAGTCATTCAAACAAGCAACAATCGGCTGAGAATCGAGCAAATAGTTGTAATGTGTCTCATATTCAGACAGAAATAATGTGGTTGTGGTGTTTTTCTGTTGATTAAGGCAGAATACAAGACTTATTTACCTTACAAATGGTTGTCGAAAGCAAAAACGCTACTAAATGCATCATATTTTGTGAGAAAGTATGACATGCACCAGCAAAACAGACACAAGGAAGGAAGGAACAGACTGACAGAAGATTGTTTTCTGGGAAACATTCACACACACTCTGATTACAGAACACACACACATGAACATGTCTAGCCTGTTGTTGTTTCAAACAGGTGCTTTTGGATGGAAACCTCGAGATGGATTTGAAAGTCATCAAATTAGAAAAACAGTGCAGATATGATGTTCTATCAAGCACAAAATATATTTTGCAGTTATTCAGTAGCAATATTCAGGAGCGGGATTTTCAACGTTTTCCATTTCCTTTCTCTCTCCCTCTCGTCTCGAGAAGAAAAACAGCTGCAGAGAGAGAGAGTGATGCAAGCTTCTCGCCCAGAGTCCTTTGCAGCTCATTTTCAGATGGTAATTTGCTTTAACCAAAGCAAACTCAGAGAGTGTAAGTAAGTGATTATGTGCATGGCTGACACTCGTGCAGCGGCCTGTGGCTCTCTGACAACGCTCTGTCCAGTCTGAGAGAGAAACACAAGCAGAGGTGAAAATGTGCGGTGCTTTTCAATGCTGCTCTCTTTGAAGTCTGTTTGTGTTTAGACACATGCGTGACACATGCAGAAAGCCTCTGCACAGGCAATCTTTAACCCTTGTTTGCATCATTCCGTGATACGCAGCCAGAGAAGCATGCGTGGTTGAACAAATGTTGATCAAATCATCATACTGAAGAAGAGATATTTAAATTCATGCATGCTTTGCTGGGAATTTGTGGAAAAACGCAGGCCTTTCTCGGGAAATGGTGCCGCTTGTATCTGAAAGTTTCATGAAAATGTTACATTAAGTCTGTAATTAAAAAAAATGTGTTGGACTTAGTTAGAAATTTTGGAATGGCTTGTAAATTTCACAGATGTTTATAAAGAAATAGGTAGTAACGCATTGAATTAAACATGAAATAGTGTTTTATAAAATGTACTCCAATAAGCATTTTTGAAAAATAATTTATTTAATTTAAATGAATAACTGAGACAATTCTGGTGGCATCACATATTTCTTTGGTACATTTGTATTTATTTATTTATTTATGGATTATATATAAAACATGTTTGTATTTATTTATTTTTGACTGAAATCAATAAATGAATAATAATCTCATGCAATTTCCATAAAAAAATTTTTAAAAACTTTTTGTGCCAAATGTGTTGCATTCAAAATGTTTCAGGGCTAAAGGTGTTTACCAGTACGATGAGGGACAAACACGACTTGCACTACAAAAAGTATGTGTATATAACATATACACACACAACACACACCACCCTATATATATATATATATATAGGAAAATGAGCATTTTTAGACTAACAAAAAAGTCATTCACAACTCTGTGTGTGTGTTATATGTTATATACACATACTTTTGTACAAGTCTGTGTTTGTCTCATCTTGCGTGCGTGTGCGTGTGTGTGTGTGCGTGTGCGTGTGTGTGTGTGTGTTTGAAGCTGTCATTCTTAACCGAATCAGTAATGACGAACAATGTGATCAATGAAAGTTTAAAGTGAATTAAAGCAGCTTTGGCTTCAGCTCTGCTGCTCGACACAAAGAGTTTTTCCGGTTGGGCCGAACAATACACCACTCTCTCTCGTCTCTCTGACACGGCCATTTATCAATCAGCGGCGGCCACATTGACAAGTGCTAATTTAATAGAGACTGACCTGGCTGACAGCAAACCCCACGGACGCACAATACAGAGCCATTCATCAGCTTCAGCTCGGTGCGTCTGCGGCCCGCAATCACAGCGAGTTTGCAGGTGCAGCTTTAGGAAGTTGCTCTTTTGTGTCTGAAGGGAAGCTGATTACGATCAACGGAAAGGTCATGAACTGAAATACAGGGGCCAAAATTAGCACTCGCCATCACTGAGTAATGGGAGTAACAATAAGCATGTATGCATGTTTACAAGCATTTCAGTCTACACCGAACACAGAACTTTTGCATGATACATTATAACCAAACAAGAGATATTTGAAATTGAATATGCAGCTGTGTGTGGAATTTTGGACCAATGAGATTTCAGGGTGGGCGGGACTAATAAGCACAGCACTACTATTGAAAATAATAATAATAATTGATTGACAAAATGTGGCTTGTCCTGTTGGTTACATGGAAGCTGCATCATTTGTTGCTTTATCATGACATGCATGATTAGGACACAAACTTACCTCAACGGCAGCAATAGTACAATGTAAGAATGATAGGTGGACCCTCGCTGTAAAGTGAAAATATAATGAACAATCATGATGCATCTTCGTGTTTTTGAAGCAGGTACAGTTTTACTGAGATGTGGAGATGACTTCATATCGTATATGAGGCTATGAGTGACACAGAACCTGTTCCAGAACCTAGTGTGCTTCCTATGTAGATGGTATTTTAAGTGATCATAGCATATCATGCATCTTTTGTGGAAAGGGCAACAAAAGAGAAAATAAATAATGAAAAACACAGAGATGTTGATTGTACATATTCAATACAGGATCAATAAAAAACAGTTCAGTTTGCATCAAAATGGACTGTTCCTTGACATTTAATCATGCTCTGTGTTTTTATGTTTATTTATTCTGTGCTAACACTTCGTGTGCGAGTACGATTTGCATGATACGCAAAATGTTGAGTTTTCCTTTAGTTTAGCTCAATTCAGAGTATTCCACAAAAATATCATGCAGCACGACTGTTTTCAACACTGATAATAATCAGAAATGTTTCTCGAGCAGCAGATCAACATATTATACTGATTTCTGAAGATCATGTGACACTGAAGACTGGAGTAATGATGCTGAAAATACAGCTGTGCATCACAGAAATACATTACAGCTTAACACATACTCGCATAGAAAATGCTTACTTTAAATTGTAATACTATTTCAGAATTTAGCTGTTTTTACTGTATTTTTAATCAAATAAATGCAGCCTTGGTGAGCAGAAGAGACTACTTTCAAAAACATTAAAAAAAATCTGAATTATTCAAAACTTTTGACAAGTGTATTCCTTTGTATTAATACATCACTGACAGGCATGTGTCATATAATATATTGTATTGTATATAGTGTAATGCAGTGATACAGACCAGGAAAACAAGCCGTGTCCTCACATCCGTCTGTAAAGTGTGATAGATTCAAAGGGACATAAGCAGAGGGTTGTGACTAGCACACATTGGATTGTCAGGACAGACTTACGGAAGCTTTGATCATGGACAACTAC
This sequence comes from Sinocyclocheilus anophthalmus, assembly GCA_018155175.1. Classification (NCBI taxonomy): domain Eukaryota; kingdom Metazoa; phylum Chordata; class Actinopteri; order Cypriniformes; family Cyprinidae; genus Sinocyclocheilus; species Sinocyclocheilus anophthalmus. The sequence goes on from JADLZN010004130.1 coordinate 64,417, forward strand.
AGACCGGAGAAGTCAAAGGATTGTTCCTTTGGTACCGAGAGAGCGAGGCATACGGAAACCCTCCCGAGTGAAAAGAAGAGACGCTTTCACTGAAGGCCCGGAGAACAGAGGGCCGATTCCCCGCAAATCAGCTCTCCACGGGAGCCACGGAGAGAGAGCCGCCGCTGATAGGATAGAAGCAGACAGACGGGAGCGAGGGAGAGCTGGAAGAAAGCGTGCACCACATCAAGCACCGCTGACACTTTGAACCAATCAGAGCTCGGGATGCGGCGGAAGCCCGGTCCATTCCCACAGTACAGCCGGCGTGAAGGTACACAAAGGTGCTGTCACGCATTTGATGCTATTAAAGGGAGGAATAATTTAAGGCACAGAGACGGAGGGAGAGAAAGAGAAACACAATACCTATTCTTAAACGGAGAGCTTTCAGATTCACTTGAAGTTTCTTTGCTTTTTTTTATTGTTGTTGAAAGGGGAGGTGTTAAAGGAATAGATAAGTTTGTCAACATGAAGCAGAATTCTCAAACTCTTTTGCTCAGAAGGGAGGAGCTGAAAAACAAGACGGATGGATGATTGCTTTTTTATTTAGAATACTGTTGAATAGTTAATGGTGCACAATATAAGACCATGCATTAACCCTCATCTTGTGTTCTGGCCCGTAGAGGATTTTTTGTTTCCTGAAAATACTAGTTAATGTTATTGCGTTAGACTAAAACTTACAGCTCACAGAACCTCCCAAAAACATTGTGGTATTTCCAGTCAAAAAATAAATAAATGACTAGCCTACAAAAATTGCATGTTATTACCAAATATTGGAGTCAATGTTTTTAATCATGTTTTTTTTATTATTTTTATTTGCACTTATTTTTGGATCTAGCTGATCATAGGCCTCATTGATCTGAGATTACACACCTTTTTTTTTTATTTTTTAAGGTGAATAAAATTGAATTATAATTTTTCACTCAAAAACTCAGGTGGATGAGCTCAGATCAATGAGTCCAAAAAGAAATGCAAAACCTGTGCTAATTTAAAGAAAACGAGCTGAATCCAATATTGCATGATCCTACGTCATAATAAGAGATTTACACACATTTCAGAAGCTGGTCATTTTTGACCAGGAGCACCAAAGCACAAGGGTTAAGCTAATAAACATGACTTCGAGCTCTATGTACGGCTGCGGTATGTCGCTGGTTCCCACAGAAAGTCATTTTGTTTGTAAATGAGATTCATGTAATGAGATTTGACAGCTGTGATGATTCAGACAACAGCTACTTCAGTTTCATTGTGTTTCTCGCACAGAACTATCATGGTTTCAGAAGCCTTGAAATATAATGTAAACGTTTGGAGCACTTTTATGGTTCTTTTTCATCCTTTCTGGAGCTCGACAGTGAAAATTACTACCAGAAGACCAGGGTGAACATCCTTAAAATGCCCACTTTTTACTTATGAATGATCATTTTGGGATATTTCTTTAATGACAAACCTCTTTTTTTGCTTGATTTATTTTTATGTTGGTCTAATTTCAGATCAGCATCCATCCTATACTCTTCAGAACAACCAAATGCATTAATAATACACCCAACTCTCTGTTATTACTTGCTAAAAATGCTTTAACATTGCAGATTATTTCAGAAAATGGCACAAACTTGTATTTTCCTCTCTGAGCTTCTTCGTGAGTATATGTATGCGAGCTGTGGTGGTGCTGATATTTTCATTAACACGAGGACTTTGAGCAGAGAGAAGAGTATCCGAGTGATTTGATGCTCACAGTCGTACACATATTTGTCCCTTGACATGCTACACTTAAATTTAAAAGAAAACTCTTTTATGATGAAAACAACAACAAGAACAAAAAAATAAAATAATATAAACATGTTGCAATGTTTGAAGGAAATGGCTGTTTTATTAGAAAAAAAGAAGAGCAAATGAAGTCTAAATTATAGACACAACAGAAAGGAAGAAATGAGAGCGTGTGAATCTGGGGTTTGATGTGTGAGTGATGATGAGGAGAGAGTTGAAGGTTATTGTGAGTGTTTATAGACTCGTGGCTGCAGTGATATTACGGCTGTAAACAGCATGTCGTACACACAGCGTCAGTGTTCACTCGCCAAAACGATGTACACAGTGAAAAATTTAACATGTTATGCATATTTTATCATACTGTGCTTTACCTCTGGAGACCCACATGAACACGATCAGAGATTATTATAGGATTGTGTCTGCCCAAGGTCTCTCTCTCTCTGTTTTTTTACTAAGGAAAATTGAAGATGAACACCAGAGTCCTTAAAGGATGCAAACCTATAAACAACATTGCTGTAGATGACCACAGGAAATCTTTTCAAATCGTCCTTCAGTTTGCATAAATAAATACTCGTAACACCTTTCAATGGTGTTATGTAAAAAAAAAAAAAAAAAATTAAAATATTTAATGAGTAAAGATTAAATATATAAAATATAGATTATAATATAGTTCAAAGAAATAGTATTTTACAAGAACATACTATTTCACTTTTTCTACTTCCAAGATTCCATTCTTAATTCAATCTGTCACTTGTTACTTTGTAACTATTTGTGAAATTTGCTAGCAATTTCTGAGTGAAAATTGTTTCAACACCAATTGTTTCGCAATGTATGAGGCATTCTGGAGAAATACAAGCAGAATAAGAATTATTCAATGAAAAATGTATATTTTTTCTAGGTGGATCATGTTCTGGTTATGTGTTGTCGTAAGTGGAGTTTGTTCCATGTAAACAGTCCTTTCCTGGCTTCCTTGCACATATGCAAAAGTCACCGGATGTTTATTTATGCGTTCATCACAGAAGCTTATTTTGTTGGATTTAGTTCTTATGTTAATACTTAAAATGTTTGGGTCATGTAGTTTTTCACACACTTATAACTGCACATGCATTGGCTGGACCAAGCTGAACTATGCACAAAAACAAGAGCATAAGAAGCAACATTCTCGGGAGAGTCCATATCCAATTTTGTTGCTGATTTTCAATGTGTTATATAAACATGACTTTTTAAGTTTTGGAGATTTTAGATAAGAGTTGGTCTTGCATGCTCAAAATATGTTGTGGCTGCCAAGTGAACAGGCTTTTCTTGAAAGGACATGTTTGATTGTGTCCCTAAAATAATAGTATGTTATGCAATTCATTCTAGGATTGTTTATTATATGCTTTAGTAAAATATACTTGATCATGGACCTTCGACTGAAAGCTCTGTGATTCTTTATTTATTTGATGAGGTGCTTAGAGTTTTGTTGTTGTTTAAGTACAGATATGTTTCCTTTAAACTTTAAACCTAAAGTCTAAAACATCTCAGGGTTTTGATCTCTGACATCGGGGTCACAGAGTAAAGATCTGTTAAAGTCTGAACACAGTGGCTTCGGTGCGTCTGCGTATGAAGCTCAGTCGGCTAAAAATCAATGAGTGTTTTGATTGGTTGCCGCTCAGGGACGATGTCAGATTATTACCAATAAAGAGAATTAGATCAAATGATTTTTGACTTTCAAATTTATCTTTAATCCAATCAGAGATAAAGTCATCAGTGAAATTGCTGTTGATTAATAAATGGGATATTTGGTGGCATTCGTCCTAAGTGCCTCGCTCGGCTGCGAACGATCCGTTTTATGACTCAGTCAAACCTACTGATTTCATTTTCAAATGACTATTGAGTGAAAGTCTCGGTGGAGAGAGTCGACAGCACCATCAGTAATACCTTTCTGCACGTGTCTCGTCTCATAGAGCGCTTATGCAAACATCCATCCATCTTTTGATATGATTGAAAAGCTCCATCCTCTCGCCACTGCGAGTGTGTGTGTGTTTGTGTGTGTGTGTGTGTGTGTGTGTGTTTGTGTTGTGTGTGTGTGTGTGTGTGTGTGTGTGTGTGTGTGTGTGTGTGTGTGTGTGTTGTGTGGTGTGTGTTGTGTGTGTGTGTGTGTGTGTGTGTGTGTGTGAGTGAGTGAGTGTGTGTGTGTTGTGTGTGTGTGTGTGTGATTGTGTGTGCGCTGTGTGTGTGTATTTGCATGTGTGAGTGTGTCTTGTACATCAGCTTAGCTCAGATTTACAGGTTTCTGCTGAATGCTCGTGTGTTTGTGACCAAATGACAATTTTATTGAGGTTGTTCTTTCATAACTCAGGAGGCTCAACTGAGTTCTCAATCATTTTTCATTGAACTTTGTCTCCTAAAATTCTTCAGGAGAAATAAAACCGTCTCAAAAGAGTCACTAGTCATCATCCAGTAAAGTATAAAGCTATAAAACAAATGTGGAGAGCAGCTCAGATCATTTGGTGAGAAATGTTTGATGAGTTCATATTTGACATTTGATTACAGACATTGCTATGTTGGCAAATCTGAGAACAAGTTTGCAGCATTCTTGAGATCTCTTGTGACACGTGAGATTGCTGGGGTCTTTTTTCATTGCTGTCTGTCTTGGAGAAAGAATAGAGATATTCTTGAGACCTCGTTGTGGTTGTTCTTTCCAGAGGCGACACAAGCATGCATTACAGGTTTAACAGCAGCTTGTCTGGATGTGCATTTACATTAGACACCCCAAAAACACCAAACTATTATTTTTGTACAAAATAAGATTTTGATTGTCAACAGCTAATTATTGAAAACTCAACATCACTGCAAATGCACTCGTCTGTGTAGAGTTTAACCGGCACCAACAACATTATATGTGGGAAGTGTTGTAAAAAGTTTAACTTAACACATCTAGCATTGTTTTTACCTGCAACCCACCACCTCTGATTTACAGTTCATCCAGTCATGCAAAGAACAAAAAAATCTATGCAATTTGATTTCGATTTCTGGTTCTCTCTGCTTTTGTCTTAAGAATTGTATTAAGTAATGCAACTCTGTTTTGGGAATTTGAATGTGTTCGTTCACTAAATGCAAAATGTCTCATTCAGCCAATAAATCCATCGTCAACTAAAGATGTCTTGTTCAGTTCAAGTGTTCAATTGTTTTAGTTAGAAACACAACAAATCATTTATAAGAAATGATAAAAAGATGAGCTCGTAACATCACAACGCATAACTAATGATTATGATAAAACAACAACTAAATTTTAAATAAAAGTCAGCAAACAGAAAAACAGTAATCTAGGAAGTGCATACTTTATTCATAAACGCATGCAGTTTAAAATGTGTTTGTGTTCTGTAGAGTTTCAAGTAATTATTTTATATATAGTTATAGTTATTTCGCTTTCTTTAGCTGTTACCTGCACATCTAACATGAAGTACAGCGGTTTTGTTTAGCGGTCCCCGCTTCTCATTAGTAGTGTGATGCATGTGTTCTGTGTTTGGGTTGGAGATCTTCATTTGCATGCCTTCGTTTCTCCGTGGTTTGTTAAGGAATGGAAAAACGAACGTTTCCTCCTCAAACACAACTAATTAGAGTCGGACAGCCCCGCGTGACTCGGCCGGGATGTAAATTGCGGACACGTCTGCTGTCATTCCCGTCGTTTTGGCCGTTTCGTCAGAAACCTCTCTAATTAAGCTCAACTTATAGACGTCTTTTTTTTAAGGTGGCGTGTTGTGATGAGTCTGTGGAAACTCAGCCGAACTGTTTGTGGAAAGTGTCATTTTAACCTTCTGGAATGAAATAATTGGGAAGAGCAAAAGAAAAGTTTGCTTTTCTGGCCTTTGCCAGCCACTTTCTCAACAAAACCTGTTTGATGATGAGCTCTAGTCATTACCTGGGCTGAACGGACCCCTCCAGAGATGACTTTGAACGACTATCTCCGAGGCCTAATTAGAAACACGCCATCCCTTTGTCAGCGCTCACCTAAAGCTGCGAAAAGCGACTCCTGCATGTTAAAAAGCTCCGTACGGTCGTCTCACTTTGTCACAACCTTTAGCTGAAAGACTGCGACGAGCGTCAACGACGCAGCGATGTACAGAACGCTAACAGACGCGCCGGCGTTCTCAAAGATGATTCTGGAAAGGCTATTTTCTGCAGCTCAGCATGAGCCCAGTAAACATTACAATCCATCAGAGAGAAGGAGAAAAAAAGAGGGTTTGTTTTCACACTTAAAGGAGAGTGTTCTTAACTTAATCACCACCTTGTTTCGCTACATTTGCATATATTTGCATATTAATTGGACTACAGATTAAAATTGGTTTTGTAATTTTAATTAAGTGTCCACAAAGGTATATGATTAGAACTGTTTAAAATACAGGCTGACAGAGCGAGCAGGAGAGGCGCGGGGCCCGTCCTCTTGCGTGGAGGTGGATTACTTTCAGGGAATGCCTGTTTTATGATAGTTATTTTTAATCTTTACTAGATTATGGCACTAAAGTGGCTGGGTGGGGGCGAGAGGGAGGAGCGCCGGCTATCAAAATCATACTCATTTTTCAGCGCTCATTTGTCGTTCTGTTGATTTGCCGTACTCCACAAAAGTCCTTTGTAGCATTTCCTGATTGCAAATTTAGTGGCCGGGCTCTAAGTATAAAGAACAGAATTTTGATTTAGTGCGCAAGTAACCAAATTATGCAAATGTGTTTATAAGTGCAGTAAAGCATTGAGGAGTAAACAGCCGCGCTGTCCTTGCCGCTTTACCTTGAGAAGCCTTTGTCTGTAAGAGAAGCCCTGAAATCAGAATCTGACTTTTGGACTTTTTGGTTGATGGATGGTAGTGCTGAGCTCATATGTATATTAGTGAACTCGTAAAAGTTCAACACATGTAAATGTCTTTCTCTTGTGGGAAAATTGGCCAAAGGTCCACTGGTTAAACACATCTGCTAAAGTAATAAATGTGAAGTGCAAAGGCTCAATATGCTTGGCTAAAAACATAATAAGCAATCAAATACACAGCACAGATATTAAGTAAAACATGTGTGTTATTAATTTCATATAACTGTTTTTATAGACATTATTCAGCATTGAATAACTTAAATTTTTCGTGGAGACTGTTGCAATGCATTTTGGAACTGTTTCTCCATGTATGCATTAGTTTGACATGAAGATGGATACCTTTAGGAACAACTTTCATAGGAAGAGATGACCCCTTAAAATGTGGCCTACATAGTCGGCTCACTATAGCTTTGAAACGGACGCAAATAGCTTTAGTTGTTGTTGTTGCTCTCAATAAGTTTGGATTTGGACACTCAGAGTGAAAGACACACTACTCAACTCTGATCTCTTCTTTCAGTAGGACACCGAAGATTGTCTGTGTGTTTATTTATTTAGTTACTTATTTATGAAAAAAGTACAGTGTTTGAAATTATGGACTTATGGACATAGACATATTGTTGCATTGTAATGTTATATGTGGTGATAAAAAAATATAGCACAATGCTTAAACACACACCACACACACACACACACACACACACACAAAACTGGTGTAGGCAAGTTTCACTCAGAAAATTGCTAGTAAATTTTACACACAATAACAAAGAAACAAGGAGTATTAACAACAACAACAACAAAAAAACATATTACGTGCTTCAATAATCTTTGAAGGAAAAAAAGAATAGAGTGTATGTGTATATATATATATATAGAAAATGTATTCATTTTTTAGAAGCAAGTTTGGAAATTGACAAATCCATATTGACTCATTAAATTAATTCCAAATAGTGTAGCCACAATTGATAAAATGCAATTTGCATGCGAGTTGAAAAATAACAGTGCAATAAAATAAGTCACTACAAAAGTCTGACTTTAAGAAATCTGAATGAAAGAACATCAGTCCAACAACATGACATGCATTCACAACCCATTGTAAGCTGACATATTTCTGTAACAGGATGCACAACAAGAACAAGTACAGCGCAGAGTTTTAGTTCATCCAACACAATTTAATTCTTTATTTGCTTATTATTTTTTAAAGTTTGGTGAAGATTTATGAGGTACACTTATTTTTCTTTGAATAACGTGCACCAAGGAATCATGCACAATAGAAACATTTAAGTCATTTTTTGTCATTTATTTTCCAGAAGCTAGAAGAACTTGCAGCAAACCCAGATCTGCTCTTCGCGGGCTCTGAGCTCATTTCTCTGAAACACTGTTACCTACAGCCAAAGCTTTCCACCTTCAAAGAGCCTGATGTTCGGCGATCTGAAGCCTTCTCACATGTCAGAGGAAAACGAAGGCTCAATTTTCTGACGCAATTACACTAAAGTCAGACAATCACGCAGGAGAATGTGGATGAAATACAATATTACTGTGGCGTTTCTTTGGTGTGGTCGGGGAAGTTTTTGGAAAGACATTTGGAAACATTTTCCTCATAAAACACTTAGCTCTTTAAGCGATAGCATCGGGTTTCTGAAGAGACGTCACCTCGCGTTCACTGAGCACCCAAATCACATCATGTTAACGCTTCTATCTATCAGTCTATCAACTGAATCTATCTATCTATTGATCTGTCTCGTAGTTATTCTGATGATGGATTTTCAGACTGATGCTGGGAAGTTCATAAAGAGACTTGTGTGTTTTATATTTCTCTGGCTTCTTTAAATTGCATCTTCTTGAGTTACTAAGCTGTCCTAATCGGTCCAACCTGTGCGTCTCTGGAAATAAAGACCCACCATGATGTGGATCCAAGCTCTCCGTCGAACCGTCAGCGCGTGGTTTCCATTCATGAGGTTCTCCTTCTCGGTCTCTCTCTTCTCTCTAATTGACCAAAGCTGAGGCTGTCTGTTGTGCTTCTCTGCCATGAACATTTCTGTCTCATTAAAAGCCCTGCGCTGAAACCCATCAGAAGCTCAAAGTGATGGAGGAAACGAGGAGATGCAATGCAACGAGCTGGTTCTGTCTTTAATAATGCTGTGAGAGGAACCGTAAGGCTGGACACTTTGCTGTCTGTATGTCTTTACAAGTTACTGAAGTTTTAGTAGCAATAGTTTTTTTTTGGTAACACTGTAGTATAAAGTTCTATTTGTTAACATTAGTTAACATGAACTAACAATAAAAATACTACAGTTTATTAGTTATTGTTAATTTCAACATTTACTAATAATTAGGGTTGCAAAGGGGTGGAACATTTCCGGTAAGTTTCCCTGGAATATTCCAAAAAATCCTGGAAAGTGTCCAAAATTACTGGAATGTTTCTGAAATTTACTGGAAATGTTCCACCTTTTTTGCAACCCTACTAATAATACATTATTATAAGTGTAAAAGTTATATCTGTTAATATTATTAAATGGACCTGAACTAACAGTGAAGTGTTGCAAAGATTAATAAATAATGTAACAAATGTATCGCTAGTTAATGTTAGTTAATACATTAACTAAAGTTAACTAATGGGACCTAATTGTAATAGCTTATTTTATTTACTTTATTTTTTTAATTGATGTATTCACTCAGTAACTGATTCATTCAGTGTTATTTTGATTCAGTTTTTATTTTTATATTTTCTGTTCATTTTAATTTTAGTTCAAGTTTTAGTAATTTTATTGTGTTTTTGTCATTTTTTTATAATGGTCTATATAATTTGTATGTTATTTTTTACTTCAGTTTTGTTCTTTGTTAGTACATCGCCCTATATTAAAAAATGAGATAATGTGGCTGTCATAGGACGCGATAGAAGTTTAAGTTTATTGTTATGAAAAATGCACAAAAATACTGTTTTCAAATTTTATATGAAATATTTTCCAAAACATGCTTTACTCTAAAACTGTGAGAAAATCAAAGCCATAAATCTAGATTGTGTGTGTGTGTGTGTGTGTGTGTGTGTGTGTGTTGTGGGGTGTGTGTGTGTGTGTGTGAGTGTGTTAGTTGATTGTTTTGGTGTGAGAGAGTGGTGTGTGGTGAGGTGTGATGTTAGTGTGGTGATTGTGTGTGTGTGTGTGTTTGAGTGAGTGAGTGTGTGTGATTGTGAGTGTTAGTGTGTGTGTGTGTGAGTGTGTTGAGTGTGTGTGAGTGGGAGTGTGAGTGTGTGTGTGAGTGTGAGAGAGTGTGAGTGTGTGTGTGAGTGTGTGTGAGTGTGTGTGTGATTGTGAGAGAGTGTGTGTGTGTGTGTGTGAGATAGTGTGTGTGTGTGAGAGGGGTGTTTGTTAAGTGTGTGTGTGTGTTGTTGTGTGAGAGAGAGCGAGATGTGTGTGGGGGTGTGAGAGATTGTGTGTGTGTGTGAGTGTGAGTGTGTGTGTGTGAGATGTGTGTGTGTGTGTGTGTGTGTTGTGTGGTGTGGTGGTGTGTGTGTTGAGTGTGAGTGTGAGGGTGATGTGTGTGTGTGTGAATGTGTGGGTGGTGTGTGTGTTGTGAGAGAGGAGAGAGAGGAGAGAGAGAGAGAGAGTGTGTGTGTGAGTGAGTGAGTGAGTGTGTGCGTGTATGCGTGTAATAACATACAATTAATGAGTGTAGTTTAATATCTATTTTAACACTCAGTCCTGACTATACACAGCAGCTGAATAACACATGTTGAGGAGAGAAAGTATTTTCGCTGGAGATTTTTCCCCTGCTCCTTGCATGACTGATTCTCCTCCTGAATGTCAGAGCAAAGGATCGGAGATGAGAGTGTAAAACATCTTCTCCAGACTCACTCTTCCTGTAGCGATTAACCTGAAACCTGAGAGACACACACACTTATCTGACAGCAGAGAGACACACACTGTGTGTGTATAGGTGGCAGGTGATGGATATTACTCCACTTAATGCTGAGCTATTATCATAAATAAAATGCTCCATAAGCACAACCTTTTGCTCACTAATGGAATTTGTCAACATGAAAGAGTTGTATTGTTCCTGCGGCTTCTTCGTTCAGGGGTCCGGTGCCAAATCCTCCGCTCGTCTCCTGCCAGCGCCTCGCGTTAACACCGAGAGCTCAGGGAATAGCGTGCCATAATGAAATTACCTCTGCACAAACAAATAAGGTCAGAGACTGAAGGAGACGCACGTTAGAACCCGTTTCTGCTAATTAAACGGCAGGTTCGTCTGCGCATCAGCTACAGCAGCAAGCAGCATCCCAGCAATCATTTTTATGGATAATTCACTTTCAATCGATCAGATAAATGACTCCGCTTGAAGTTGTTAAACTTTGCTATTTCTAAAAGTAGTGCAGAGAATACCTTCAAGTATCAAGGCTCCCCAAACATGGATAAGTGGACATATCAGGGGATTTTTAAATGGAACCAAATCAGCCTTTTTAGTATTATTCTTATTATTATTAATTTTACACCCTCTTTGTGCCCCTTGTGACTGGGTGAGAATTATTTTAGTATAGATGTAGTTAATAAAAACATTTAATATGTCATATTTAATATATATATTAGATAAAATATTCATATACATTAATTAATTAACTATTTTTAAAGCATATATTCATATAAATGATAATACAAATATTTTACATATATTTAATAATATAATAATGGACTTATCCATGTAACACAAACATTTTAGCATACAATTAATTATCATATTTTTTAAATAATCATATTTACAATATGTATTGTACACATTTGTTACAGTTTAATATTAAATTAATTTTAATATAAATGTTTAAATCACTTGATTTAATATATACAAATTAGAATACATATGTATATGAAATATTGCATTTAATATTAAATAAATATATTTTCTTTTGCATTTTTATGTCTTATGTAAACGTGTCTCTTCGCATGTGAAATGAGCTGCAGCTAGATGTTTGCTGTCCATTCAATCATTTGTATCATGCAATAACCAATGGTCTTTCTCTAAAGTGTGTAAATATGGACGGTAAGAAGTTCCAGGATGTTCAAAGTACATCAAGTTTCTGAAAAACTAGATAAAGAAACATTGTAACATGAACCTTTTAAAAAACCGTGAATAGCAGGCCTGGAGTCTGATCTAGATAACACCGTTTCAGGAGCAGCAGCCGTTTCTTTGGTGAATTTCACGTTTTAACGGCGGTAATCGTTTTAATGCTCGGAGTCTCTCTGTCCCAAACTGCTGTTTAACCGCAACCTTATCAGACACAATTAGTTTTACCTTTACATTACCTTCTGCTGCTCTCGCGCATGCTATTACCTCGACTGCCGTGGCCGCTCTTTTATAATTATTGACCATGACTTATTGTAATGAGTTTATTTAAGAGCGGAAGAGCAGCCTGAGGCGGTGGAATAAAAGGCCGAGGTTGCACCTGCCTGATCAAACCACAGCTCGTCTCCACAGAATAAATGCTTTGTCAGCAGAAGCACTTTGTTTTTTTCTAGTTTTGTGTGTTATTACACGCCTGACATTCTCCAAGAAGACAAAGTCCCGCAGCGAGGGGTATCAATAAAGCTGACAGACGGCTCTGAAGACCACCTATGTGCCGTGATAACAGCCTCAGAGGGACGCGCCGAGCACAAATCATATTCCAAGAAGAACTCGACATCCACGTGAACTCCAGACGCTTTCGGGGGCCAATAATCAAACATCGCTCTTACGGCGCTCATCTGTCCACAAGTTCAGATTCTGTCATTATTTACCTGACAGACTTTCTGTCTTCTGTGGATCTACGGAAGCAGAGTTTTGTGAGAAACAGACTCCAATTTAAGTTATTTGTTTTAGGTACTTTTGCCTTGTTTTCCAGTGCAAATATCGAAATATTCTTAAATCAAAATTGGCTAAAAACACATATCTTCCATCTTTATTTGACGTTCTAACTCTACCACGCTCTATTCGAATTCTATTCTTTAAAACAAACTTGCCTATTTTAGACTTGCCACTCTGTTCTTGTTTTCTTTTTATTTATTTATACAATTAACAAAAGCAAAAAAAACTCTAATACTAGCTTGCTCTATTCTTTTTCTAGTCTATCTGTTTATTTTTATATAAAATACATAAATGCATAAATAAAAAACCTTCCTACGTATACTGCGTTAAGCTTACTGAGACTTGTCATAGCACTTTGGATAAATGACTAAATGTAAGATATATTTACTTAAAAAGCTAAATCAAAGAAGATATTCAGGCTTGTTTTGTGAAAAATGCATCAAAATTAAGCGAGTTCATGCTTAAAACAAGCATGAAAAATATCATCCAGTTGGGTCAGAAAAATAATCTTGTTTTCCATTTGAAATAAGTTTATTTTTCTTACCCCACTGTGGGACACATTGTTCCTCGTTTTAAGCATGACCTCACTTCATTTTGATACAATTTTTCACAAAACTTTATAATGTTTAGAGATTTGTACTGTGAGCAGACAAAAACACAGGGAAGCAACTTCTTTTAAACGCAGTTCGAGTCTGATTACAAGTAATCTGAGAACTGCTTTCATGTTGCTTTCAACTCATTTCTTGATTATCGTGACTGTAATTCTATGCCTGTTCTGTTTTTCGATGACTTGTGGAGTAGTATAACCTATGCAACACTTGCATTTCGTATGAATCTGAATCTAAAGGCAGAAGAAGTGCTGCTGTATGTGCGTTTGCAGTGACGGGAGTGAAAGACTGAACAGCTGAACAACTGTGAATCACGCAGACCTGAGGGTTAACATCACACAGGAGACATTTATAGTGTGTTCAGGACTCCTTTCATATATAAGAGCTATATTTCATGGGTGTTGTTCAGGGTCTGAGCCTGGATTGCGATTGAACTCTCAGGTCCGGGTTTGCAGTCAGCACTGAGGAGCTTTGGATCAGAGCGAGTTTCTCCTCAAACTCTGACACTAATGACACATAAACGGCTCGGAGACCGTCATCTTATGGGACACGTGTGTGTGGTTTTAAGATTTATTGGGCGAAGATATTTTAGCTCAGTCTTAAAAATAAAGGTACTTCAGTGATTCTTGGGTTCAGAAAAGAAAGAGGTTCTAGAGGTTCATGTTTCTCTGAAGAGAAAGTCCTTGTCAGTGTCAGTGCTTTGGTTTCTGACTTTAAAACATCAGATCACAGATGATATTCTACAAAACTAGGGGATAAAAACGTTATTTGCAAAACTAATTTTAAAGGTTCCAAACAACTTAAGATCTAAGTGCAACATCAACGTGCTGCCAATTAACTTCAGTTCATCAATCAGTTTGTAAAGTAAACAATGTAATGCACTTACAATGGAAGCCTAACGAGCAAGAAATCCTGGACGGTTTAAAAGCATAAATGTACAATATTTTAACACAATGATATGTGATATTTGAGCTGTAACGTTAGCGTGCCTTCATTTGTCCATTTAATGTTTTCCCCGTAGACTTCCACTGAAAGTCAGTTTATTGTATTTATATATATATATATATATAAAATTCTGATTTATTTATTTTATTTTGAACTGCACACATAGCTTCTTTTGGCATCAGACTCAAACGCCCTTTTTGTCTGCCATGCAACTTTTTATTTAAAGTTTACCGCTCTATACTCTGCTCTGGGATCAGTTTGCATGTTGTTCATATGCAAAACAAAGATCATTTTCAGATCAGTTTATGAGAGGAACGGTCAGAGATCAGTAGGTCATTTGTTTTCTTAATAGATGTGGAATAGAAGCTCCTGATTCAAAAAAAATCAAAGGGATTCTATGTTTGCTTCTCCAGTTGATACAAAGTAGCATTCTTTGATTTTCAAATTTAGGCCAAATTGAGTTATAAAATATTTAACCTCGGAATAAGTGCGTAAGCCGTGGGATCCGCAGAACAGATATATGGGCATTCCAGGTATCCATAAAAGGGGAATATTCAAATGAGGGAACATTAGAATATTAAATCTTGATTTATTTATGCGAGTGCCATTAGGGGTTATCATCTGGATCAGCAAACAATTTTTCAGGGGTTGAGATTTTTATGTAGTAGCAGACACATTTAGCACCGCGCCACCGAAAACATCCCCACTGTGACATCCTGCTGTTCATTGGCCGATTTCTGCCCATAAAAATGGCAGCCGATATTATAATGCAAATCCCTTATGGGAAAATACCTGCGCGATGGCTGCATATAAATGATGTGGCATTGTACCTCTCTCGCTCTCTCTCTCACCTTATTACCGAATTACGGAGAGCGCGGGGAGAGAGGGGCGAGGGGGAAAGGTGATGATGGATTCTTTGTGGATGACACGGGAAAGCATTATGAAGCCCCCGTTTGTCAGGCCAACATTAAGGGCTAATTTTGAAAATCTAGCGTGCAGTCAATTTCCTCCGGCCCGCGGGTGAAAGGTAGCGCGGTGACAGGAGGGCTAATTTCACCCTCCTTATTTACCTCTATGCATCATTTCTGAGCGCTACGCTGACACACGACGCCCGCTTTAAAAATGACACCAGTGCCACCAAACGCCCGGATATTAAACACCACGTGCATGTGTGTCTGAGAGAGCGGCACGGAGAAGAAAAGGTAAACCTGGCAAATCTATCATTTTAATAACAGCAAGCAAGGTTAATGTAGTTTACCTTACACAGGGGGTGTATAAAGGGCCATAATCTACGCCTCTCTGTGTGTGTGTGTGATTTTAAACAGACACGCATGGCTGCTCTGATGGCTGTTTGTTGTGTAGCACGCAGCAGAAAAATCAAAGTCTTAATGCTATTGTGTGCCGGTAACCATCTGTCAAAGCCACACGGAGATGAGAGCGAGATTACCCAGAATAAACAGGAATGCCGGAGCGTCGGTGAGACCCTCGGGCGAAAAGACAAGACGAAGAAGCAAAGAGGGAAGGAAACGCTTCACGAAGGGACATCAAAGCCATTGTGATTCAGGAGCAGTCTGACGGCGGCGTTTGTAACGATGGCAATCTAACACACAGACACCATGATGACCCTGATGATGATGATGATGATGAAGGTCTTCCGACAGTATTTCATCGCTGGAAACTTGTCTCTTTTATATGTCAGAGGAATATTTAGCGGATCCAGGGGCGGATCCTGAAGTGGCGTATCTGTGAAAATTTACCGTGAAGTCTCTGGAAGTGCTATTGGAGTGGGAGATTTTGCCTTTAAACCCACATTCGGAGCTTCACAGGAGAGAATGCAAACCAACAAACTGCAGCTGCCGCAAAAACACTTGGAAACGATCTATTCTGCTCTCAAACAACTGGAGAAACTCCTCTCAGATGTTCTTCTCTGATTAAGCTGATTTCTGTGCTTCTGCTAGTTTAGCAAAGAGGTCATTTAAACACTTTAATGAGATGAATGAAATCACGAGAGCTGCTACAAACCTGGTGTTTAGCATCATCCCGGGCCGGAGTCCCTGCTCAAACCTCGAACTAAGAGACAAAACGTTTGCGCATTTGAGCGTGTGAGGACAAAGAGTGTGTTTGTTTGATCAAGTTGAATAAGGTTCAAATGTGTCTTTTGCTCTGATAGCGCTGCATTCGTCTCTCATCGTGGTGTGCGTTCATGTGTTTTGGAGGAGGCGTGGCTTCGGAGAGTGATTTGCAGGGAGGGTGGGACCTTATGATTTCAAAGATAGCTTGCTATTGCTAGCCTCTCCGAAATCACCTACCCTACCTTTAATGTAAAAATGTATCAATCAAAAACACTGTGTGCTGTGTATTATTTAGCTAGAAACCTGCTTTACACAGAAACTAAAATGCAAATGCGTGGCCAGTGCATTGCACGTGTGCAGACAGTTGCACAAAGTCAATTTCTGTTTTCGTGGTGGATACTCAAGGGCATGATAGAGTTTCCATCAGTTAAATGGAAATATGTTTTGTTATTATTCAGGTAGTTGGATACAAACATGTCATTTCAACTCGCATTGTCCTTGCATTGCATTTTGACTTATGTGGAAAGCACACAATCAAGATTGTGACGTTAGAAGTATTTGTGGTTGCGTTCCCGTGAGTATGTTTTGATCTTTAGAGTATTGTCTCATTAGCTTATTTGGCCATAAATGCAAATGCAAACACAAATGCATGGCCGTAGTATTACAAGATTAAAACATGTCAGTGTATTTGCTTTGCATTATGAGTAGAGCAAGCTTGCATTGCTAGAAATATTTGCATTTTTGTACTTGCGTAGAGTATGTTTTGGACATTAGAGTACTGTATCTTTAGCTTAGCAGCATGCAAATGTCAAACTCTGATGCTCTTCTGTGAGCAGAATGCTATTTCTATGATGCACTTCCGAGTTTCCATTTAAGTTAAGATGATGCTGCCTGTCTAGCCTATTGCAGCTCATAGTTTCGGAGCAGATGTGTTTGAGAGTATATTCACGAGCAGTGATGTCAGTATGTGAGGGCCTGACTCCTGTCAGACTGCCACACGCTGAAAGCACTTCCCGTCCCCGCTCTCTCAGGTCATGTTTCAACTAAATAACTATCAGTCAAACTCTTGCCCTCTCTCTGCTCCTGCTCTCCAAGAACAACACCTCCTCAACACCTCTCCTCCTCCGATCTGTCCATCACATTTCACTTACAAGAGCAGCTACTACATCCAGGAACCGGATCATTAGTGGTCGAGAAAATTAAAGGCTGTCTATGGATGCGCGAGTTTTCAAAATAATTTATGTTTCTTAGCATTTTCGGCATCATGAATGAATGAATTAATAATAAATAATTTTAATTAATTAATTAGCAACAAAAATACTACTGTACAATACTACTGCTACTGCTACTGTTACTACTACTACTACTACTACTACTAATAATAATATGATGATTATTATTATTATTATTACTGTTTCCCCATTTAAAAAAAACCAAGTACAGTTATGCACCTACAATGGAAGTGAATGGGCCTGACAATAAACATTAAAATGTAATGCATCAATGTAAATGTAAATCCACTTACTAACCTAGTCTGTTTAACGTTAAATATCTACTATTTCACCTTTCAAAAACATCAAAGAGGAACTGCTTATGTGGTGTAAACTTCACAGGCATTACATCAGTAACACATAAGCAAAAGTTCATCTTAGAAAAGTAGTCGGACAGTTTAGACGCTTTGCAGCTCAAATAATTACCAGCTTTTGCAAAAAAATACAAGCCTCACATTTAAACCTCTGGAACACTGATTCGTAGACACCTTTTTTTTGTAACTGTAAATGCTATTTTTATTTGTTTTCACAAACGGAGGTACGTGTTAAAATGATTTTCTGTAGTAATCAACATTGTTTGTTGTATTGAACTCTGATCGCTCTTCTTCAGAATGTGTTTTAGGTCGCATCTCAGACTGACACAGCGATACGGAGGTCAGTTACTGTACAGCTGCTTATTAAATTCTTTTTATATGATGTTTTTCTATTGTAAATAATAGTTGATTTTGGAAAACACACCTCTTGGGTGCAACATAAAGCAGAATATATAATCGTACTCCTGCAAATGAAAGGACACATTTTAAATGCGTTTTAATGAGTTTGTAGGTTTGCACGCTCGCCAGGCCATAATTACTGCATTATTTGTCAGCAGCTTCATGCTGCGACTGACACGTCATTCTCACGGAGGGAGGGTGTCCGGTGAAAAACCGCAGGACTCTGAGACAGTCGTGTAAAGGAGAAGAGGTGAAGTCTGAGCTGACAGCCGCGGTGCTGATGATGGGGGAGACAGCTTTGGTTACCTTGACAACAATTTATTTATGGTTGCCTGAGATGATGTGGTAAGTTCCGTACCTGCTGATGGGGAGGGGGTGATGGGGGGGGGGGTCTCCTGTTTCAGCCTCAGTTGACAATTAAGACCTGGGCGACTGTAGCCGGGGGTTAATACTGCTCATTAAAAGAACTAGGTCATTAGCAGGGAATCAGGGCTCTTAAGGCAGCACAAGGAAGGGCGGGGGGAGGGGTCAATGGTGTGTGTGTGTGTGTGTGTGTTGTGAAGCCAAAATCTGCATCTCCAATGAACAACGGCTCTACATTAATTAACCTCCCTTTTCCTGGTTGAGGAAAAAAATCTGTTATCATATATTCACATGGCTGTACACCAATTAATTGCAAAGAAAAAAGAAGGCAGTTTACCGTCATCCCAGCGGTCGCCCTGTCTGCCTGCGCAGGAGATCCATTATTCCAGGGAAGGAGAGGAGACGTGGAAAAAAAGGGAGCGAAAGAAAAAAGTCTAATGTGTATGATGAGTAAAATGAGGATCGGGGCCGAATCAGGGGAGGGGGACGCGGGGAATAAAAGCCTCGGAAATGAAAATAAATAATCTTGGCTAATACCTCACCTTAGGAGAGCAGGCGGGGCCCCAGCCAATCAGAGCACTTCAGAAACACCTTCAAACACACACACACACACACCCACCCACTCTTTGTACCTTAGTGCCGAAGCTACAGAAGAAGGCCACGCGATCTACACACACATCGCATTGCCTCATTAGACGGGGCTCAGCGAGAGAGGATATGTTCTTACTTGAGAACCAACATCAGAGCATCAGGGACAGACAGAGACTCGCTATCTCTGGATTTCACGGATAGCTGAGCAAGACGCACACGCACACACCCACACACACCCACCCACACACCACACACATACTGCAGCTAAACATATGATCCAGTGTATGTGCTGGTCCTTTGCTATGGGTTTTACTGTCCAGTGTGCTTCTGTACCATCCTGTCTAATGTTCCTGTAAAGCCCAGTGCAGTGTTTGCTGTCCATTCCAGTAGAGATTGTTTCTGTAAAGGTCACCACGCAGTTCAAAGTGTCTCCATAAAGTCCAGTGCAGTGCATTTCAGTATTTCTGTGAAGTTGTTTTCATACAGTTTTGTAGTGCATGTAAAAAATCCATTAAAATGCTTTGTATGGTGCAGTGTTTCTGTAAAATCCAGTGTTTTTGTGAGGTCTGGTGGGTTTCTTTACTGCTCAGTTCAGAGTGTTTTCGTAAAGTCCAGTGCAGTGCATGTCAGTACTTCTGAAGTGTTTTTTTTTGTTGTTGGCAGTAGTAAAATGTATTTGTACAGTGCAGTGTGTTTCTGCAAATGTCAATGCAGTGGGTTTGGTTGCACTTCATTTTACAGTAAGTGTACTTGCGTTTACTTGCAATGTCTGAGAAAGAAGTTTAAAATAAGGTAACTACATGGGTTGAGGTTAGGTTTAGGGGCAGATTCAGTGTTAGTGCCTAGTTATTACCCATCAATTGTAATTATTATAATAAATACATAGTACATGCACATGTGGAACAGGACTGTAAAATAAAGTGCAACAGTGGTTTTCTTTCCAACACAGTTTAAAGTGTTTCTATAAAGTCCAGTGCAGTGCAGTATTTCTGTGAAGTTGTTTTTGTTCAGTTGTGTAGTGTCTAAAAAGTCCAGTCAAATGTTTTGTACAGGCCAGTGTGTTTATACGCAATCTAGTGCAATATGTTGCTGTAAAGCTCAGTGCGGTGTTTGCTGTTCATTCCAGTGAAGACTGTTCCCATATAGTCCAGTGCACGACGTTGCAGTGATTCTGTGAAGATTGTTTTGCACAGTGTTTATTATAAAGTCCAGAGTGCTTTTCTACAGCCCACTGCAGTGTGTTTCGGTAAAATCTCCAGTAAAGCATTTCTGTCAAGCCCAGTGCATTTCTGTGAAATCCCATGCAGTGTGTTTCTGTAAACTCTCATTCTGTAAAATTCTCATACACATCAGTGTTTCAGTGCAGTGTGTTTCTGTGAGTGACCGGATCAGTGTGTTTTCGTCTCTTTAACTCCTGTTTGTAATTTGACTCTTTGACCTTCTGGTTCAGATCAAAGCTCAGTCGTCTCTCCAGCTGCCCTCTTCTCACTCCAAGCAACATGCACACTGTTCCAGATCCACTGTGTCGCCTGACCTTCCTCAGCGAGAGATAACTGGCTTCTTCCGATTAAAATTCAACAAATCACTCCAAAGAAATAGTCTTTCCCCTTTATTTATCTCTGTTTTCCCAGATTCATTTTTCATGATCTGAGGATGCCTCTCAACCACCGCATGAGTATTGATGGATCAGTTATTAAAATGTTTATCAATAATTATTCAGTGAAGAGAGTTTAAGGTGCAGAAGTGATTGGATTTGTAAAACCCCTTTACAAAGAGTTCATAGACTTGTAAACCTTCTTCAAACACACAAACCACGTCATATTTGCCATGCGGTTCTTCTTAATTCTCTACTAGGAGCTTTACAGATTTAAGCACTGAATTTTCATTCATGTCTAATTCTCCTGTAGCGGAGTTGAGGGAAACAGATGCCTCTGATGAAACGATCCAAACTTAAATTATATAATATGTCAGATAGGCTCATTTTGTCATGCACATTCAACGTGTTACCAGTTTCCCGAGGTGTGGGCTTAGCTTTCTAAGGACTGTAAAAACTATCTGAGGGTTTTTCCTCTTTCATCTGTATGGTTAATTCTTGATGA
Source organism: Sinocyclocheilus anophthalmus (assembly GCA_018155175.1). Taxonomy (NCBI): domain Eukaryota; kingdom Metazoa; phylum Chordata; class Actinopteri; order Cypriniformes; family Cyprinidae; genus Sinocyclocheilus; species Sinocyclocheilus anophthalmus. Next base: position 85,547 of record JADLZN010004130.1, read on the forward strand.
AGATAGACATGTCCCCTGATCATGCTATATTTCGGTCTTACTGTTTTTATGAGTACAAATATGATGAAATTGTCTACGATATTGAAGTAATACTCTACTGTAGTACACTTTTACCTCACAGGAACTTTTCGCTGTGAAGTCTGTTGGTGAATTTTGTTTACTCTCTCTATAATGAATAAAAACTCTGCAACTATCTGTGGAATAATCACAGGCTGCTGTAACTCGTCTGTAATAACCAGTGCTCTGTGTGTGTGTGTGTGTGTGTGTGTGTTTAACGAGCTACAGGAGGGACTAAAATACGAGATTTGCTCAATTAAGCAATAGTGATGAGCTTATATACAACTGTGCGTACATAGGCTGGGTGTGTGTGTGTGTGTGTGTGTCTCGCCGGCGGGGTGTGTGTGTGTGTGTGTGTCTGTGCTTGTGTGTGTGTGTGTGTTTTTTTTTGTGTGTTTGTGTGTGTGTGTGTGCTTGTGGTATGTGGTGTGGTGTGTCCTGTGTGTGTGTGGTGTGTGTGGGGGTCCTGTGCTGTGTGTTGATTGTGTGTGTGTGTGTGTGTGTTTAATGAGCTACAGGACGGACTAAAATAAGAGATTTGCTCAATTAAGCAATAGTGAGTGAGCTGAGAGACACCTGTGCGTACAGGAAGCTGTTTCTGTGTGTGTCGGTGCTTGTGTGTGGGTGTGTCCTGTTGCTTTGTGTGTGTGTATTTCGGTGCTTGTGTGTGTGTGTGTGTGGTGTGTTTTGTTTAACGATCTACGGAGGTACTAAAATAGAGATTTGCTCAATTAAGCACTAGTGTAGTGACTGAGAGACCCTGTGCGTACGGAAGTGTTTCTGTGTGTGTGTGTGTGTGTGTGTGTGTGTGTGCTAAAATCACGGCTGATTACCTTCACGAGTGCCGCCTCTTCCCCTACCTGTGCTGCTCGCTGACACACTCTCACAAACAGCTCATTAACTCATCACTGTCTGGGAAATAACATGCGCGTGTTTACAGACTGTGTGACTGCTCTAATGTGTGGAGAAAAACACAGACCAGGCTTTGTCAGGACATCAGGTGGGAGAGACCTGCAGAGTCGAGAGTGCTGCAGCATCAGAAAGAACCTTTTTAATGAAGGAATGTTATTTGTCCCGCTATAGAACCATAATGATAAATCCCAGTGGGGCAGTAAATAGCATTTTTAGGGGATTTTTGTAATTTTAGGTAGCATTTTACCCCTGAGGTCTGGTTACTGATCAAGTCTTCACATTTATGCATTTGGCAGATCATTTTAAAGTAGGGTTGGGTAAAAAAATACAGTTTTTTTCTATTTTAATTGATTCTCATTTTTACGAAACAATATAAATTCTTAAATCCCAAGAATCGATTAGTCTAGCCTGTTTTCAGTTAATGAACGGAACACTGTAGCACGCCTCCCATCCAGTAAATTGCTGTAAACAGTGTTGCCAACTTAGCATTTATTAGCTATATTTAACAACTTTTCAGACTGCCCTAGCAACGTTTTTTTTTTTTGGCAACTTTTAGCAACTGTGACTCAAATGATGAAAAGGCACACATCTGTCCTCTAAATTACTTCTAAATTACACAAAAAGAGTAAATCAAAGATGTCTAGCAGTACACATAACGTGAATTAAGTTGGTAGTTGCAATTGCTCAAGTAAAATTGTTCATTTATATTAATAGTTTGTACCTGCACTTGTTGATCAGTTAAAACATATGTAGAAAAATGGAAAAGGTACTCGTAATTTTCTCCCAGGACATTGTCCGATAAGTTGTTACCTGAAAACACAAAATACAATGCGTGATTTTAAATTCAGGCAAAAAAACGTGTTACAAATCAATACAGAAAATTCCTATAAGTTAACACAGTACATTGTGCCCTATTTTCTTTTTGTGCCCTAAAACTTTTCTTAAAGTGTTAGCATACTACCAATACACTGCTTAAAATATAATTGTTCCGAATGTGTAGTTTTGCTAGTTAATAAGAAAATACATAAAATGTAATTGTTCAAAAATGTGTAAATGGTTCATATTCAAGTGGGATTTAACCAGTAATATTATATTATTTATATTGTATTATTATATTTATTTTTTACTAACAAACCTAAATTAACATTTCAAACCATATTCATAATCATGCTTTTTTTTTGCTGAGATTTACATTGATGAGTGATACATTGTGTGCTACATGCAGTTTTTAATTTTGATTACGTAATGTTGACATCGCGCAATGACTTTTTAGCTACTTTTAGCAACAAATTGTCCTGCCTTTAGCAACTTTCCCTGAAAATCAGTTGGCAACACTAGTAAAACTTTTTGCTTTGTTACGTTTTATATGAAGCAAAGTCTCAGATTCAAATTCTGACTATTTTATTAGGCCTAAACAATAAATACCGTTTTGGGGCTGTTTAATGTGGAGTGACATATCTCAGTTCAAGAGAAGCGGTAACACGCAGTGCGAGTGAACTGATCATCTCCTGCAGTTTCAGCACGAAATAAACATGAATGAACATCCGAAGGTATGCTAAAAGAAAGAGAGTACAACTTACCAAAATCTGTATCCTGTCTCATGTAATCGCTCAATCAGTGTTTCAACCGTGGAAAGATGTCAATGTATCAGCTTGTAAACAATATCTCACGTAACGCCACATTTACCTCAGAAAAAAACATATTCGGTGACCATAAACTCCTTGGTCAGCTAGAAAAATGAACTCTAGAGAGGAGCATGTTGCCAAATATATGCACCATATAACATTTTCATTGTATTTTTGTATTGTTCCTTAATATTTTGTTTATGTTTGAATAAATCCGTCGAATTTCTTATGGCAGCTACTTTTTTAATGTTTATGTTTCAAAAAACGAATTGGAGTAGAAATATAATCATGCAATTGTAAAGCTAGTATTATACATTTATTGTTAAAAAAACTGAATTGAGTGTATATCATTTAAGTGTTTGTATAAACAAAATCGAACTGAATCGTGGAATTTGCGTCAAAAACCCAGTCAACCCTATTTTTAAGGATCTTATTGCATGAAAGGTACACAATTTAATTTCACATATTCCTTGGTTATTGAATGCATGACTTTGTTGTTGATAGAGCCAGCTTTGCAATCTGCAGCACAACAGTCTCAATAGCAGAGCACATTTTCATACTGAATGGGGTAAGTTGTCACGATATAACAGCAACATTTAAGCAGTAAAACATTTAGGAAACACAAACAAACATGCAAATGTGTATGAATTTATAACATTTAAAACCCATGTGACAACTTGCACCCCCAAAATGTGACAACCTGCCCCAAGAGTTATGCATTTGTCATAAAGTCACAGTTAGTTCAGTGTTTCTAACTTTATTATATAGTGATGCTTTATGTATGCAATGTATGTCAGTGTGCTTTTATCTTGTTGTGATATTGAATTTTATATTGGAAGATAAAATGAACACTCTTAGTTAAATTGTAGTACAGATTCCATGTGTGACAACTAGCCCCAGTCTCCAATACACCACAGAAGAGTAACATAATGTAACAAAAATATTTAATATTATTATGTACTACTACAGAAAATAATGTATCACACACTTGAATGATGATTCTTGTGCACAGCCGGCAGAAAAGGAGACATGCGCTAAAGTTTGTAAACCATCGAATTTAAACTTATTAAATGGCAGAAATCCAGAAAAATGAGTAGAAAACCTCTCAATGGAGCATAAAATAAAGGCAAACTCCAGAAGAGAGAGCTGGCACAAACATAATATAACATTGTTAAATTGTCAGTTTTTCATTGTAGAGGTTAGTGCAGCAGCCGGAGACGTGACAAAAATGAACATCCGCTCAGATCACAGTAGAAAAATGATTTTAAATGAGCTTCATTGGGATGTTTAGATCAAAGTCTGACTCTTATATGACTTACACCTTTAAAGATGGTGATTTTAATGTTTTCTTCAGCATATTAAGTCATACACTTTAAAAAATGCTGGGTTGTTACAACCCAACTTTGGGTCAAATATGGACTAACCCAAATTTTGGGTTAAAACATTAATTAAAAAATGTAAGCCAACAGCTGGGTTAGTCCATATATGACCTAAGGTTGGGTTGAAACAACCCAGCATTTTTTAGCGTGTAGGATAGAAACATAAAGATGTTATACATACGTACTGGGAGTGACCCAATAACAAAACAAACAATGTTTATTAATGTGGAATTGTGTACAGTAGACTATATTAATTATTGTTTTATTTTATGCACCAGGACATAACATTATCAGTCTAATAGCAGGACTAAAAAACTTTTGCCATTAACCTTTCCTCCATTTCTTCTCTCTCAGCTCCTGTCACGAGCGATGAAGACTCCCGTGCCTTTGGATGTTTTTGGATTTCTACTAGAAGAGAGTTGGAGAGCCGTGCATCCTCTTAAGCCCAAGTGTCTGTGTGAAGTCAGAAAACATCAATGGTGAGTTCAAGAGTTTTCAGGACTGTGAAGTCAAAATCTGCTCATAGTACGGCAGCGATGGCACGTCCAATCAAAAGACTTAAATTCTATTTGTTTCGTTTCAAGGGATCGTGATGAAGGTCTTCTTCAAGACCTCATTGAAGTGGACGGATCGGGGAGAGCGCGCTTTCATGACAATGTCGTCGGCGGGACTTTTCCGTGTGAGCAGGTACGTAGAGTCTGTTTCAAATGTAGAGCGAGAGGGATCGAATGTTCTCAAAAGCAGAATTTTAGAGAAGATTGAAATAATGGCTCTTGGCTTTTAAAGGGAAGGGCTCATTTTAGGTTAATACGGTAAGCCTGTTGGACCCAATTACTGAAGGTGCTTTTCCATTGTCATCTGGTATTTCTCCTTGAGCAGATTAGCCGTCAGCACAAAAAACTCACAGTATCCAGGATTTGGTGCTTTACACTGATCTGGCTAAAATTAAGCACTTTCCAGAGAGAAGAGGAGCAAAGCGACCCAGTGCTGTGGTCTCATTAGAGTTTGCCCACCGAAATCTTATTCGAATCGCCTTGGCACTGCTGCTCACTGTTGGGCTTGTACATCAGTGCTTTTTGACTAGTTCAGTTCAATTCACATTTATTTCTATACGGCTTTTTATATAGTTTTAAAGGAGACTTGCAGAAAATAATATGACTTGTGTATATATATATATATTATATATATAAGAGATATATATTATATATATATTATACTATATAATATATATAATCTATATATATTTATAATACATTTATACACCATTTTTGTCCCTTTTAATATTATGTATATATAACATATGCATATGTCCATATGCCAGAAATTATTGCATGTTCTGATTATAATGATCACAACATAAGGAAAATTGGGCAGTTATGTATGTTGATTCAGAGTTAGCATCATGCATTACATTTCAAGACACAGATTTTACCCCCAAAGTAGCAATAATGCACTAAAATAGGTTTATTATTAGTTTCTAAATGTCTCGATGGTTTCACTTGGATCAGTCATTTTCATCCTGACTGTAAGTCAATCAGTTTTTAATGTAATCTTGGTCATATTTTCTTTAATCATGTTTAGTTTTGATGATGATGGCTCAACCTGTCCATACCTGGATGCACAACCGTTGAAATTTAACAGCTACTAAAGTGCTTCCACCTCACTTTTAAAAGCTGATGCGTCTATTTATTCTATACATGATTAAATGGTTTGTTGCATGCTATCATTTGCATATATCATGTTTTTCCCTGCTTGCCATGGAAGCATATGGGTAGCAAAATTAATTTTGAAATGTAATGTGTAAAATGACCATGTATTTCTGTATTTTAAATTTACATTTTCCCATACCATATGTGCAACATTTAGTGCAAAATGAAAAATAAAATGAAATTATATCATTTACATTTGCCTTTTTCTACACTCGTTTTAACGTTTCAATCGGAGTGTAAAACAGTGAGATGTTGAGGCAGGTGAAAAGCGTTTGGTTAATGGGGAATATTGACCTATTGTGCGTCTTGTTGCCGAGCCCCGCCTTGATATAATGATTGACAGGTTGGGGGCGTGATCGGCTCGGAATGCATTTTCAAATCCACATGGACTAGTCTACACTAATCGCAGGGTATTTCATGAAAATGCAGTTGAAACGTCTTATGTGTAAGTGTCAGTGCATTTAAGAAAAATTAAATACATTTAAATCACTATTTTCTGCACATTTGGCTCAGAATGCATTTTGAAATTCACACTGCAATTTGCTACAATTATCACGCGGTATCACGATGAAAGTGTCCTACCCATAAGTCTAAATGCATTTAGGAAAAATGGCATTTAAATTATAATTTTGCTACAGTTTTTGCTTGGACATGTTAAACCTATCTAATCAATTTGGGTAATACAATTTAATTTTAATTTAGCAACTTATAAAGCGTTAAAATATGTTTTTAATTTACATATTAAAGGGTTAGTTCAATCACCCCAAATGAAAATTATGTCGTTAATTACTCACCCTCGTGTTGTTCGAAACCTGTAAGACCTTACAAGTGACGCGGTAGAGATGAAAATGTGGAATAAAGTTGTTATTTTTGTTTGCTTTGCGCAAAAAAGTATTCTCGTAGCTTTGTAACTTTACGGTTGAACCATGGATGTCACACAGACTACTTTGTCGATCATCTTGGTACTTGTCTGGACCTTGAACGTGGTAGTTACCTTGCTGTCTATGGGAGGGTCAGAGAACCCTCAGATTTCATCACAAATAGCTTAAATTGTGTTCCGAAGATGAACAGGTCTTACAGGTTTGGAACAACACGAGGGTGAGTAATTAATGACAGCATTTTCATTTTTGGGTGAACTAACCCTCTAAAACTCATGTAGAAAATGGCAGATGTAAATTATATAATTTAATTTCCATTTTCATTTTGCACAAAATGTTGCACATTTTTGGGGAAATGTAAATGTATTTTTAAATACAGAAATATATTGTCATTTTGCATATTACATTTCAAAATGAATTTTGCTACCCATATGCTTCCATAGCTGCATCCCACCAGTTATACGTAAAGCATCAGAAAATCCTTTGGGATGGAGTGATGTTTAGAGGCTCATGTTGGCCTGTTAATGTTGTCAATTTTTGAGATGTAAAGGTGTAAAAATCACATTTGTGGTTTTTCAAAAGTATCCACACCTTCCTGGCCGGTTCCTTCTGCACCTTACGCTCGTCGTTCTGTCGTTCCCCTGTTCCTCGGCTCGACTATTTCTCGTTTTTCCTCTCCTCGGCGGTTCCCCCCGCGCTCAGCACTTCTGTGAGCCGTCACCTAGCCCCGACCGCAAGACATTTCTCTTTGTTACCGTCTCCGCCGCGCTCTCCGCCCCTCCTTTCTCGACAAACTGCCTGGAGTGTGCATCGTTCACGGGTCATTACTTTTCAAAGAAATTTAAGCACGGAATGCCATTTAATTTTTCCGAATGTATTCCGTCATTAGAGATCTTAGCTGTCAGAGTGATACCATTTTTGGTGTGATGTGTTTGTTGCCTCATTTCTTTTAATTTTACCTCCATTAGCTTAATTCTTTTTTAATATTTTCATCTAACGAACTTTACAGTTCATTTTGTTTGAGTGTGTGCTAAGCGAGTTTTATGAAGCAGGCAGTTGGCTTTTTCCATTTGTGGGGCGGCAGCGAAGGCGCCCGGTGCTTCTGTCAGCTTATTTTTGGCACCTTAGCTTGCGGTTCTGCTTCTGTGCCTTGATTATACAAGCAAACAACTGCATGAAGTTCATTAAAAATAGCAGGCAGCTAATTAACCTGAACTTCAGACAAACCGCCACTGTCATCCAAGATCAGTTTGGAGCATATTGAATTGTTAAAGATTTGCAACCCCCCCCCGCACACACACACACACGCACACACGTTCGCTGAGTCTTTGTCTTGATGTCTTCACTGAATGCTCGCAGTGTGGGCAGTGCTGATTAGCTTAGCTAGACATGCTAGCTGCACTTTCCCCCCGCCGTGTTCATCTCTGCTGAACTGATGGGCCGCTGCGGTGTAATGGTGTGTTCAAGCGTCTCGGCCTCATAAAGGTTGCTTTGTACCCTTCTGTTGAGAGGTATCGACATTTACATGCCGCATGTTTGACATTTCTCCTGGGCCTCGGCGTCCGTCTCGACTCGCGCGTGTGTTAGCGTGCATTTGATGTGGCCTTGACTCGCCGGTGAAGTCTATCTAAAACGCTCCTGTGTTTACCCAGAGGTCGAGAGATACTCCATTAGCGAAACCCTCAAGCCTTTTGTTCATGTAATTTGCTTAATTACTTCGTATCAGCAGACATTGGAGATACGTTTCACCATTCAGATCCTCGGGGAGCATTCTGTCCGTATTTATTTTATTATCTATCTTTCGTTATCATATTTTAACCATTCTCCATCTCACGTGTCCGGCGGTATTAGCAGCTTGAGAGAGAGAAAGAGAAATGGAGGGAAATAAATTAGTGGGGAGTGAATTCAAATTTATCCAAAAACAACAGAGATCCGAGCAAGCAGGTGATAGAACACACACACACACAGGGCAAATGAGAAAGGGAAATGAGAGAAGGCCTTTGGGGAGACGGCAGCAAAGTCAAGCTATTGGATTACTGTCCCCAGTGAGTCACTCCTCAACAATCTCTGTCTGTCTCTCTCTCTGGTTAATTACTGGGATTTTGGTTTGTTCCTCCACGGGGCTCGTGACTGTGTCTGCAGGGTGGGTTTAGGGAGGTCTCGACACCCTCCTCTCACTCCTATATGATCTCTGTCTCTGTTATATTCCTTCTGAGGCTGTCCGGGGTCACAGGGCCAATCTCAGATTGAATTATCTTTACCTTACACACAAGCACACACACAATCGTGTTGTTCACAGACTGTTTGATTTGTAGTCAGTGTGCACAGGTTTAGATCGGTCCGCCAAAAAGCAAATTCATTTTTACAGGTTTCTGCTACTTATTTGATGATGAACTACTCACAGGTTTAATCTAAGTTTGCAAGGTGCGTTCAGAAACACTGAAGTCACACCCACTTAAGTCATACATACTCAAACCACACCCACACAAAAAGTATTGAAGCCACACCCACTCAAGCCACACCCACATAAACACTCCTCAAACCACACCCACTCAAATAATACATATACAGACACACACAAAACCACACTTGCGCAAAATCTCAAACCACACCCATTTAAAACACTACCCAGGTCTCACACACTTGAGCCACATATAAATACGCAAGCTACACCTACTTGAGCCATAAACATAAAAAAATCCTCAAGCCACACCCACATAAACACTCCTCAAATTACACCGACTCAGGCCACACTCAAATAAACAATACTCAATCCACACCCATTAAATCACATATTTAGACACATCTCAAACCACACAAACACAAAAAGTCAAGTCCACGTAAAAAACTACCCATATCACACCTATCTGAGCCACACCCACATAAACACTCCTCAAGCACCACCTACCTAAGCCACACCCTCTTAACTCATTCATAATTCCACACCCACACATAAAAACATCAAAAACACATCAAAAGACTACCCAGCGCACACCCACTTAAGCCACACCCACATAAACACTCATCAAGCCACACCCACATAAACACTTGTCAAACCACGCCCACTCAAATCATACATGCTCAGACACACCTCTAACCACATCCACACAAAAACTCCTTAAGCCACACCCAATCCATGCATTACCCAGATCACACCCTCTCAAGCCACGCCCACATAAGACTGCTAAACCACACCTACTCAAACACTGATCAGACCACACCCATTTATAACAACTCAAACCACACCCACCCTAAATGCCAAATACAAAGTCATAGGCACAGCAGCAGTTTCTCCAGCAGTGCTGCTTGTGTTTACAGGCCCATGATAAATCAGGATCAATCTCACAGTAACTTCTCAGGAAGAGCAAACAATGGCATATTTAACTGCCACACAGTTGGATTTGTGTTGTGCTTTGTCTAATTTCAAGGTGCTTCACACAAACGCTCAGTCACCGTGACACACGTCACATCTGAAGTAATGTGAGATGCCACTAATGTAGCGTTATTATGCGTTACAGCCCAGCTTGTAAATTATGATGAAATTTCACATCTCCTCCTGTTAATGCAGACGTATATTGAGCTAATTCAAGACGGAATAAAAATGACTGTTATTATCTTCGAATAAAAGTTGGGCTGACGCTATGTGAGACATCTCATAATTATCAGGACCCTCATATCCATTTAACCGGCGCTGATATGAAGGAAAGCAGCCGCTGAATGACAGTGAGTTCATTTAGAAAGCCCATCAGCTAAATGACAGTCATGCGGCGATCAGTAACCTGCCAGCGTGTCCCCGCGGAGGGATGACAGGTGCTCGTCTGGAACATTAAAGCACACGCTAACGTCACACACGTGCTTAACAGGAGCCATACCATCACACACTCTCCTGTGTAATGGCTTCTCCTTCTGAATGCATAATATCACTTAGTGCAATATCGATAATAATAGTGAGATTTCAGAGCTGGTTTGGGGAGGCTTTCGCCGTTATGAATTCTGAATGTATTCTCAAATTCCACAATAATGGTGGATTTTCAGAGTCCATTTACAAGTTCTTTTACCACAGAGGACTGAGTGTTATGTTATTAGATGTGATTTCTGCTGCTGTGGTGTTTGGTACTGTACAAACACACAGTGCATGTGTATTTGAGTTCTTTGCGAGGTGGCTATAAAGCTCTACATACCATTTTTATGCATCTTTTTATTTTAATTTTTGTTTAATAACATGCAATTTGGTAAGTAACGAAACTACCCATAATCCTGTAGAGATGCATAAAACCTCCCCAGCTAACAATGTTCTGGCAATGTTCTCTCAAAGTTATGAACAAACCTACTTCTAATAATGTTAACAGAACATCTGTTCAAAGTGATTTGGTCTCTAATAACATTATCAAAACATTAACCCACAAACATTGTGCATGGAACGTTTTTCTAATTGGACGTGTTTTCTAAATGTTGCTACTTGTTTTAGAATGTTCAGAGAACATTCAAAAGTAGCATTCCCATAATGTTTGCAAAAATGATACAATTGAACATTCCCTTAACATTTTCTGTAACAGTTTAACCTTTTAAAACGGGATGTTTTGAGAACATGCACACAGGGTTGGGCAAAGATACATCAAAATGTATTTTAAAATAAAATGCCAAATACTTTAATTTAAGTGTATCAAAATAAATTACAAAATACAGGAGCCACACCATGTATCTAAATAGTATTTTTGTATTTTAAAAATACTAAGAAATGCTTTACAAGGGAGCATGAAATTTCTTCGCAAAACCTTCCATCGGTTAGATTATTTGATCTATCTCTTCACCATTACACTGACTCTGTTGATTATGTAAACGATGTTTGATAGCAACAGCTTTTCTCTGCCAGAGCCATGCAATAAACCTGACATATGCAACCGATATTCACATATCCCTGCGATCTCCCAGATGAAGATTAGTTTTAAAGTAACCAACAGTTTAATGTTTAACAGTTTGCGGATGACTCATAATTGTATCATAATTTAGTTACTTGGTGTTTGGTAACGAAGGGCCTACTTTGCATCAGCAACACTGACTCAATGACAAACAAAGACAACTGATGGCACATTCATAGCAACTAGTTTATAACTAATTAATCATTTGATTGTTAATCATAAATATAATAATACAGTATGTGTCAGGCAGTCATCCATGCAAATGTATACACAATCACTTCAATTAGGGTTCAATATTCAGCCATCAAATATTTATTTATCAATCACTGGACACCTATTTGGAAGCTGAAAACAAACATTTTTGCATTTCAACAATTATTAAATCTTCAATATGTTTTGATTTTAAACGTAGCCAGAAACGCAATCAGAAAGTAGCAACATAACTTGTCAAAGAGTATTAGTCTGACTCCAACCACTGAATCTATTAAAAGCCATAGAAGCATAGCGAACACACACATATTAATAGTGTAGTAACAAGTCTGGCCAAACTACAGAGTAAGCACCAATCAGAGGCCACATTTTTATGATGTCAACATGTAGACTTCTTACCAGAATTTTAAAACTGCAAAAAAACAAAAGTATTTTGATACAAAATATGAACCCATTTCCATCAACCCTATCAAATACAAATTACAAAATCAACGTATTTAACATAAATACATGTATTATAAGTACTGCCCATCCCTGCATACACAGATAACATTGAATGTTAGAAAAATGTTCTCGGAACGTATTTTTACTCTCTTTTGATTTATGTCCGAACAGAGAAAATGGAGTATGAAAATTATGACCAGGTCAATCAAAAGTTAATTAAAAAATGTTTGTGTTGACAGTTACTGTCTTGTGTCTTTGTAGCTTTTACATTGAAGACGCTTTAGTTACATTATGCATAAACTTTTACACAAACTCAGTAATGCATGTAAAAAATGGCGCGAGCAATGGCTAGGTTATGGTTTCTAATCCCAGAGATCTCGTATAGGCCAGGCTACACCTTCAGCACACTGTGAGCGCTTTGCATAAAAGCATCCACCAAATGCATAAATGCAAGCGTATGCTTCTCTGTCTCGTCCTAATAGAGAAGAGTGAGATGTTAAAAAAGAGAACAGACAGTACAGTATGACGCCGTATAAACCCTAAACATGTTGTTTTAATAATACAATAACATGTGCATTACAATAAGCAATTTTAATTCCATCTGCTAAGTATGACAACATTAGCATATCCATTTAATTAGAGGCGCGCGTTAAAGTCGTCCCGCGTTAATCACCTTCCTGAATGTGCCTCTCTCTCTCTCTCGCTCGGCAACTTTCTCTTTTATTTTTATCTAACGAGATGTTTTTCTCTCTTCTGATGCAGAATAAAGGTGTTTGTTATGACGGTTATATTTCTGTTCTCAGTTCAGTAATCAGCCGCGCTGTCTCTGCATGAACAGTGATTTCACTAAACAAAATCATCGGCTAAATCTATTCAAACACTCACATTAATGGGGTTGGGTTTGAATGGATTTTCATATTAAGGCTCATAGATTCTGTCAGCAATTTATTAATTGCAACAGAGGCATCATTGTTTGCCATTTTGACACCGGCTCAATTAGAGCACTATTTAGAGTTAATTAGATTATTCTGAAAGCATTTCAGAAATGAGATTTATTGTCCGAAAAGAAACAACATGAAAGTTTCATCTACAAAGGACGCAGTGATACCCGCAATAAAATCCCATCGCACGCTCTTCATCTTTCTTTCTGTCTGTTTCTCTCTCGCACACGCACACACACACACACACACACAACACTGAGTGCGTCTCTTATCTTTAGTATAAATGCATGTGAAATGAATACAGCTCTTGAAAATGGAAGCTGCTTCACTTCAGTAAATGTGTCTTTAGAGATGAATGACAGTCTTTTCTGATGCCTCTTTGGAGGAGTAAAAACTTCTCATTTAAGTCTTTAATGTAGAAAAAATGAATGCACCATTCTTTTTTCGACATCTTTTTGTCCTGTGCAGTTCATGCTTAATGATATCAGAAGTTTCTGGCTGATGTTGTTCATATTTGCAGGCGTTTGTACCTGAAGTGCACACATGCAATTTAGTAAATTTGAATAGACACTGACACAATATCGACATACTGAGAGCATCTATAACACACATATGTGACAGAATGTTGAACAAGGTAAACCTGTTTAAATGTAATGCCAATAGATGATTGCATTTATCTTATGTGTCATGCATAGAATAAAACCAACCTAAATGCTCAATGAACTTCAAAGGATTCACAGACATGTGTCTGTAAATTTGCACATGTCAAAGTGTTTCAGATTGCCTTAATGAATACATACTATTGCGATCATGTTAAATAGTGTAAATACTCTTATGTGTAAAGTTCTACTCTGTAAAATGTGAGTGTGTGTAAAGTCTGATCTTTTGGTTAAACAGTCCCTGCAGAGACCGCGTCTTCACCTCTCAGTGCATTAACGGCAGAAGCTTCACCTGAAACACAGTCTCGCTGCCCTCCTGGAGCTTATTCAATAATACATGAGGAGTCATGAATTATTCCTACTGCTGGATTACAGGTTATTAGAACTAAAAGACATGCATGTTTTGCAGGGAATTAGTAATGTGTGTTTGGTTTAAAAGGGTAAAAAGAGCTTGTAGTGAAAGCAGCGAGCAATCAAACTTTGATGTGAAATATTACCGCAGGTCTCTCTCTTCTCTTTCGGCACGTAACACTCGCTCAGATCTCGTCTGGCTCGATCTGTAGAGTTTTAAAATCGTTATTACCGTTTTAAAACCATGCACTGTACTGATACTGTTCTTCCTTTTCAAATCATGGCTTATGAGCTATGGCTAATATCTAAATTCTTTCAGAATATGCCAGCAGTGGTTATCATTGGTGATTTAACACATCACACATGGAAACATCACCAAAACACTGTACTGGGAACATTCTTACATCATTTGGGAAATCCTTCCTTTCTTTGTGGGCTTTTCGTGTTATATATATACTACTGTAACATATTTAGAATAAGCAATAGCATCAAAATAGGTATAAACTATATTATGCAAGATAAAATGTAGCCAAAAATACATTGTATGGGTGAAAATTATCTGTTTTGTTATGCCAAAAATCGTTAGGGTATTTTGTAAATTTCCTACTGTAAATATATCAAAACTTAATTTTTGATTAGTAATATGCATTGCTAAGAACTTCATTTAGACTCATTTAAAGGCAATTTTCTCAACATTTTGATTTTTTTTGCTCCCTCAGATTCTAGATTTTCAAGTAGTTTTATCTTGGTCAAATATTGTCCTATCCGAACAAACCATACATCAATGGAAAGCTTATTTATTCAGCTTTCAGATGACGTATACATCTTAATTAAAAAATTTGACCCTTATGACTGGTTGTGGGCTGCCACACACTCACACACACCACACACACCCACACACACACACACACACACCCACACACACACCTCACTCACTTCACATCACTCACTCACACACACACACACCACCCACACTCCCTCCTCACTCACACACAGCTCACACTCCTCACATTCCTCCCTCACATCACACTCACTCACTCATCACACACACACACCCACACACTCACTCACTCACTCACACTCACTCTCACACTCACACTATCTCTCTCTCTCTCACTCTCACTCACACTCACTCACTCCCTCACTCACTCACTCACACTCACTTCACGTCACACAACACACACACACACATCACAGCACTCACCTCACTCCCTCCTCACTCAAACTCACTCACCACTCACTCCTCACTCCTTCACATCACACTACACGGTCACTCACAGACACTCACTCACTCACACTCACTCACGATCACTCACTCACCACACAAAACACTCACTCACCACTCACTCACTTCAACACACGCACGCTCACGCACTCACTCACACTCACATCCACTCACAGACACTCTCACGATCACTCACACTCCCTCACTCACTTCACTCACTCACACGACACAACACACACACTCACTCACTCACTCCTCACACACACACACACACACACACACACACACACACACACACAAACACACACACTCCCTCACTCTCACATCACTCCCTCACACAACACCTCACCCACTCACTCACACCTCGCTCACGCACCACTCACTCACGTCCTCACTCACTCACTCCCATTCCCTCACTCAGCACACACACAATCACTCACTATTATATATATAAAAAAATATGTATTTTAAGACATTCTTTCAAACCTTTTGTATTTTGTGTCATTCAGACAGAATAAAAAATGTATGAAGGCATTTCGGAATCTTCTGAAAGAAGACTGAAATGTTTCCAGATCCATGATTGTGTGTTGTAAAGATAAACACTGCTACGATATTGCTCTTTTGTGACTGGAGCAGCTGTTGATGTGTTTGACGCACGCTCATGTGACGTTTAACTTGTACACTTGCTGATTCAAACATCAACACATTTCATGCAGCTCAGCTGGTTTTGTTTCAAGATTTCACATCGAGTGTCGACCCAAAACAAAGCCAAATGTTTGGGTCACGACCCACCGCTTGAGAAGTCAAGTCACCTTTATTTATATAGTGCTTTTAACAATACAGATTGTGTCAAAGCAGCTTTACAGTATCAAAATAGGAAAATAGTGTGTCAATGCAAAAGGACAATAGTAAACACTCAATTTTCAGTTAAAGGCCGTTCATCGTTGAATTCAGTGATGTCTTCATCCAGCTCAGTTCAGTTTAAATAGCAGAGTTTAGTGACGTTACGGTATGTTTCCGCTCACCGTTAAAACAGAACAACAATTCCCTTTAGTTCCTCATCTGTGTCCACCCACTGAAGAACGGAGGAAGGCATCTTCATCTTCATCTCGCTCGGCGTTGGTGTCGCTGGTGTGTGACGGGTGGGTGTTTTTACTGTCTGTTAGTTACTCATTAGATTTCTCTCTCTCTCTCTCTCTCTTCGTTCTCTCTCTCCATCAATAAGTGACACACTTTTTCACAGGCCCCACTCGTCTCATTCAGAGCCACTTCTCGTTTCTACACTTCTGTGTTTTTCATTTGAATTCTCACCGGCCACAAACCCAGAGGAGTCGGGAGAAGTGCTCGCCGCCACCAAGAGAGGCTGTTTTACATTAAAAATGCTTTTGAGCTTAGGTAACATCATGCTTTAATAATGCACAACACCAGTCAGCACAGAGCAAAATGCATTTTTAATTACTAAAGTGACTAATATCTAAGGTTCTGCTTTGAGGTTTTTGTTTCATTAAATATTCATGTGTTTTTTCTTGGCATTGGTGCATCTGAGCCCCACACCTGGAGTTCAGCGCTGTGCTTTTTTTGCCAGAGGATGGCACATTTACACGCTTACCAAACACGCAACACACCTCTCAGGACCAGCGACGTGTCACACAACCGGATGAACGCGAGGATCTCGGCTGTCATGCGCTCCCAAATCCACCCACAATCCCCTGAAACGCATGACAGAAAACCTCTGCGCGACACGGTAACGTGTTCTACCTCCCGATATGATGCTGACGCTCATCAAGGTGCCATTTCAGCTTAAAATATGAGTGCGTCTCGCGCGAACGTTTGAACGTCTTTTGTGTTCTGATGTTCTTATTACCTTCAAAGAGAACGAGAACAAAGACTCGTCTGTGAACCTGGAGCAGGTGAAGAAGATTAAAGGTGTTTAATCTCTAATATTGGGCGATTAGCGGAAAGTGAATCCGTGGTTTTGAAGAGGACGGGATTAGACACGGAAACTCTTGCTGTAGGGGAGATTAGAGCTGCTCTCATTTCGGCCCACATATGAATCACAGACATGGACGACTCAGGCCTGATCTGACTCACATACTTCACTGACAACCCTGAACCGCTGCAGCCATTCATTTTACTTGCATTTTTTTATATACTTATGAATGTCGTGTGTGATTGGTTTGCAATGCAACTTTTACATCATCATCACATGAAAGCTTGTGACTATCACTATGCTTACATGCACACATTTTTCATCAATCCGAATGAATCCAATCCAATTTCAAAAGTCGGTTTATATGAACCCTAAACATTGGTCACGTGTTCCTTTAGAAGTGCATTGCATGTATTCCGAACAAAAATTAAGCACATGTGCAGCACGCAAGTTGTCATGCTTGGTTTTGTTCCTGTTGATCGGCTCAATCAGATTGACTGAGGTTTTTACATGAAGGATTTTCAGTCTGATTGCACCATTTCAGTTATAAATGTATGAAATATAGCTTTTTGTTCACTAAAAATCTTACTTTCTGCTGCAGCCTTTTAATAGCCTAAGTTCAAAATGGCACAACATGCTCGGTTGCAAAACAGACAAGAACCATTGATGTGTGTTTCCAGTGATGTTAAATCTGACATGACATGTTTCATTTAAAAAAATGCAATAATGTGCTGTACGCACCAACATTTCACTGCAAACTAAATAAATAAGTTAAATATTATTTGCCTATATATATATATGCACACACACACTTTTATATATATTTATATATATAAGAAAAATAAAGATAAACAAGACTCTATATCTCAGTCATTTGGCTTCTCATTCATTCACTGCAGTGTTGAGCACAATTTTTCAGAATTGTTATTTTTTAATTTAATAAAATACCACAGTCAGGTTTATGTATATATTCATATTTCAGTAATTCACTGATTTATTAACATAATTTGTACAGTTTCCACATCTTTCCTCTTGTATTCAACTCAAATCAAACTTTTAACAGGAGAATACTTGTAAAGAGGTAAAACTGTGTTTCTCACTTGTCGGTGTGAAGATGTTTAGCAGATACAGCGGATAGCACTTAAATAGTTTAACTCTGCAATGTGAATATCAGAGTGTTCTTGTGATCTAACAAACAGGATAACATGTCTGTTATGTGGATCCGGTTGAGTGAGTTTTTAATATTAACCACCTGGAAGTTCTGAAGAAATTAGAAGTAGGTTGAAAAATTCACGGATCGTTGTCCAGTTATCAGTGATGTACCTCTCTGTGTGGATGGACAGATTAAAAGCGTGATCTGAGCTTTATATCAAAACTTTAATATCCGAACATGCAAAATTAATATATTGATGCTGAAATTATGGCTGTGTTGAATTACAGTCTCTTTAAAGGCGCCCCAATTAACTGCTATAAATAATGATGTTTTGCTTTTGAAGGCCAGTAACATGAACGCAGAGAAAAACACAAACGCCTTCACCTCGCCGGCGTCCTGTAATGAGTGTGAAACAATGTTTACAGCCGTCCTTGAACTCCAGTCAGTGTCGTGTGATTTTCATTAAAGGTGACAAGAACATAAATGAGTCCAGATGAGTTTAAGTCTTGTTTGGAGACCACCAACTTAGTTAATAAAGAGGCAGACGTGCCAGCGATTGTGCCGAGCATCTTTGAGGAGAACAGCGACGACGGCTCACTCTGCCACACACACACCTTTACTGTGTGTTTGCTGCGTCGTTTGCTAGTCTCTCGCTTTCAATACCAGAGGTCACTGAAAAAAAAAAAAATTTTAAACTGCAAAACAACATTTTATTGTATAGTCTTGTTATTCAGTACAAAAATCTGAACATTCTTAAATCAAGATATGTGACCCTGGAGCACAAAACCAGTCATAAGGGTACATTTTTTGAAATTGAGATGTATACGTCATATGAAATCTGAATAAATAAGCTTCCATTGATGTATGGTTTGTTAGGATAGCACAATATTTGGTCGAGATACAACTATTTGAAAATCTGGAATCTGAGTGTGCAAAAAAAATCTAAATATTGAGAAAATCATCTTTAAGTTTGTCCAAAGGAAGTTTCTTATCAATCATATTACTATCAAGTAGTTTTGATATATTTACTTTATGAGATTTACTAAATATCTTCATGGAACATGATCTTTACTTAATATCCTAATGATTTTTGGCATGAAAGGAGAATTGATAATTTTGACCCATACAATGTATTTTTTTTTTTTTTTTGGGCTATTGCTACAAATATACCCCAGCGACTTAAGACTGGTTTTGTGCTCCAGGGTCACATATGTTTACTTGAGAAGCAAAATGACTTAAAATATTAAGTCTTGATTTCTGAAAAAAAAAGAAAGAAACAACGTTAAGTGAGTCTATGCTTAAATCAAGAAGAAGAAAAAAAAAGTCAGCTTGGTAAGAAAAGTAATTTTGTTTCCCTTTTAATTAATCGTAGATATTTGTATTTCTTATTTTAATCATAAACTCACTTAATTTTGGTAGATTTTGCGGAAAACAAGACTTAATTGTCACGTGTGGCTGCGGTGAAGAGCACGACGCAGGATCGGGAAACCACATTTATAATAACTAACACAGAGAACTAGAAAGACAACCACAATACATACCTGTAGACGACACCGGGCACTGTGATTAAGTATCAAGCAACTAATGAGGATAATTAAGGGAACACAGATGAACAGAATGACAATCTACCATGAGGGAAAACTAGGTCACGGGGAGCACAACACACACACAGAACGTCCAGGGGCGTGACATTAATAGTCCTAAAAGTCAAAGTAAATGTATCTTGATTTAAGAAAGTTAATGGACAACATTAAACATTGAAACATTAACATTTATTTAGAAATGAATACTTTTATTCATTAAGACACTGTTACAACAGATTTCATTAGAGCTTTCAGATGCATTTTTGGCAGTAAGTTTCTTGCATTCAACTATTTGAATACTTCTAGTCAGTAAATTATGTTAGTGTTGGTTTTCTCAGCATGCACTAGGATAGGAATACGTATTGCATTTGCATTGTTTGACCGTTTGTAATGTTTACGTTAATTGTATTCTGTGGTCATATAAAAATAAAAAAAAAGGTATTATTGATTTTCTTCAGTATGTGTAAGTTATTATTTAGTCTCTGCACAAGCTAAAGCATTTGGAGAAATAAAATCTCTTCAAAGGGAATAAAAAGCGGTCAAATGAAGACCAGGTATTTCCTTCGTTTAGCTGCAGATGTTCAGACAGAGTCAATCATGAGGAATAGCTTCCTCAGATTTATGATAACATGTATTTACTTATCTATTTAAAAGCTTATATTTGACCATATATTTCATACTTATGGCAGCTGGAGGAATAAGACAAATCAAGGCCCCTTTATTTATATATATATATATATTATATATAATATATATATATATAAATATATAAATAAATAAATATAAATATCTATATATATAATTTCTGCTGATTAAAGCATGGAGTAAAACATTACCTCACAGCCACCACAAATACCCAAATCATATTTATAATACATTAATACTACTAACTAATTTACTGTGTGGAGGAGCAGCATAGTCGACTTTGTTTTCTTCTTCCTGTCGATGTGTTTGAGAGCACACAGAATATGTTATGCTGCTGCCTCTGAATCAGAACAAACCTGTTCCATCTCTTTTACTTTTACACTTTCATGTCTTCTTTTCCGTCTGTCACCATCACAGATGGGCCGAAGTAACAAACTTGCAGCCAGAACAGTCCAGCATGTGTGCAGATTTACCTGACTAGACTCGCTCGAGAGATAGAGAGAGTTTATAAATGCGGAGATGAAGTCACGTCCCGACACACATCCATCTGCCACCAATACAGCGGCTCACATTCAACACAGACCTGCTCTGATCTGACAAACACATGCAGAAGAACGACAATCACTCCTCAGTGGCTGCGTTTAAAAGCTCAGGAGATGCAGAGGGGTTTAATTTACATGTCAGCTTTGCTTCTGTCGTGGCCTAATGGTTAGAGAGTCGGACTCATAACCCAAAGGCTGTGGGTTCGAGTCTCGTACCGGCAGGGATTGTAGGTGAGGGGAGTGAATGTACAGCACTCTCTCCCCCTTCAATACCATGACTGAGGTGCCCTTGAGCAAGGCACGAACCCCCACATTCTCCCCGGGCGCCGCAGCATAAATGGCCTGCCCATGCTCCGGGTTGTGTGCTCCGGGTGTGTGTTCACTGTGTGTGTGTGCACTTTGGATGGTTAAATGCAGAGCACTAATTCCAAGTATGGGTCACCATACTTGGCCACATGTCACTTCACATTCACTTTCACTTTCACTTCTTTTGAAGTATAAAGCTAAAAATGAATGTGGAGAGCAGCCCAGATCATTTGACGAGAAACGGTTGAGTTCATACTGAAATGTCTCGAGTTTTGACTGTATGAGACATCATTGAGATCTTCTTGAGACACGGGAGATTGCTGGAGTGTTTTTTTTTCTCAGTAGAAACACTGGATAATCAGGAGTCTCAGTTTGACCTTGTTTTAATCTCATTGCTGCTTAGAAGAAACATTGAGATATTAAATACACTTTCTCTCTTCGATTAGGAGACTGTCGAGGCTTGAACACACTCACGTGCTCCACATGTGTTTCCTGTGACACGCAGTCAGGATTCTTCTTTAGGAGTTTCTGAACATCCTCACACATCTCGTCATAAAGTAACTTACACTGCTGTTCAAAAGTTTAGTTTTGTATTCAGCGAGGACGCATTAAATGGATCAAAAGTGACAGTAAAGACATTGTAATGTTACAAAAAAAGCTATTATTTTGAACTTTCTGTTCATCGTAATCGTGAAAAAAGCATCACTGTTTCCACAAATATATGAAGCAGCACAACTGTTTTCAGTTTTAGTAATAATTAGAAATGTTTCTTGAGCAGCAGATCAGCATATTATACTGATTTCTGAAGATCATGTGACACTGAAGACTGGAGGAATGATGCTGAAAATACAGCTGCGCATCACAGAAATACATTACAGTTTAACAGATACTCACATAGAAAACAGCTATTTTAAATTGTAATAATATTTCACATTTTTACTGTTTTTACATTGTTTTTGATCAAATAAATGCAACCTTGGTGAGCAGAAGAGACTTCTTTCAAAAACATCCCAGATGTTTAAATGGTAGCATGTGCTTTGTTGGTGTTGTAGAAGATCATTTTAATTAGTTTGCATGTCCATATGATCTTTGCATGAGATGATGAGAAACCTATTTGGCTTGTCCATGAAGGCGGCCTTGAGCACAAGACTTGACTCTAATGCATGACTTGTCTTGAATGCATGCTGTAAAAAGTGTTAGTTGATTAGACCTGATGCATTAACTAATGTTACCTTACTGTAAAGTCTTACAGTAAAATCCCTGGTTTTCATTTCACTGATGCAGGATAGGAACTTTCTATTGCAGCATGTCTCATGTTAATGTACGTTAGGATCATTTGCTTGTGTTTTGAACTTGTCAAAAAGTGTCTGTTTAATGAATAAATGTAAAAGCACTGAAGCCACCTGATCACTGAACACCTGAACTAAATCAATCAGACGTGATAGACAGCTGTCAATCACCAAAATAGAGAAAGATTGTGAGAATGAATGTTCTTAGCGTGATTTTTCTCTCTTCAGGGCATCTTTCTGCATCTCAGAAGTGTCTGAATTCAGACCGACCGGTCAGTACATCCCTCTCCATCGTCATCAGAAACCCAAACTCTCCAGGTTAGTCTCGAACAGCTTGAACGCGCAAACACACGGACGCTCGAGTCCTGACAGTAATGCTGAAGTGCCAGAAAACCGCTCTGGTCTGGAGCCCCTCCTCTCATGTGTGTGTGTGTGTGTGTGTGTGTTTGTGTTGTGTGTGTGTGTGTGTGTGTGTGTGGGTGTGTGGTGTGGTTTTTGGGTGGTGTTGTGTTTGTGTGTGTGTGTGGTGTGTGTGGTGGTGTGTGTGTGTGTGTGAGAGAGACAGTGTGTGTGTGTGTGTGTGTGTTTCCCGTGAGGTGTTCCGGACATGCTGGCAGTCAGGCTCCGATATCACCTTCTCCTGACCGGAATTTCGGCATTCCCTGTTGAGACTTTTCCATCTGTTTCGACCGTGAACACAACACACACCACACACACACACACACACACACCACACCACACACACACACACACACACACACACACACACACACACACACACACACCGACCGCCTCATCAATGTGTAGAATCTGCCTTAGAGAAGCTCAACATTGATTTTCCCCCCCCCCCCCCCCCCCCCGCGCCAGTTTCCCTAACGCAGACGGACACACACTCCCCCCGCCACTGAACTCAGGCTAGCCATCTTCAGAACCTGCAGCTCGTGAAACTGATTCATGAGTTTTCACGTAAACAACCTGCTGTTTATCTGACAGGTTTTCTTTTGTTGATGTCGTTACGCAGATGGCGCTTCTTGTATCGCAAAATGTTAACTATATTATCGCTCAGCTCTTTATATAAAGTTGGATAAATAAGTGTGTACAACATTATCCATATACATACAGTATAACACAGTGTATTCGCACAGGTCAATACTATTGCAAATCTCAACTACTTGATTCCTTGTGTCTCGCAAAATGTAACTATATTATTGTCCAGCTGTAATCTGCTAAATGTGACTATAAGGTATGAAGATATTAAGATATTATAAACATTAAGATCCTGATTTGCTATAAAACTGTTTTGAAATGCGTGCATAAATATTTTTGACTTTTAATGATAAATCTGTAAGTCTTTAAAATAAAAATGATTTGTTTACATTTGTTAACTAAATTAGTTAACATGAACTAATACTTTTAAAGCAATATTAATTTTAGTTAGTTATTTCGACATTTCCTAAAACATTAAAATAAAAAGGTTTTAATATTAGTAATTGTATCTTTAATTATTTTATGGACCCAAGCTAACATGAACGAACAACACAACATGATTTTTTTATTACTAACTAAAAAAAAAGATTTAAAAAATAGCAGATGTTTCTCATTGTTAGTTAATGCATTAACTATAATGGCACGAATTGTTAACATTAGTTAACTACATTATTTAACATTAACTAAGAAAAATAATTATGAAAAAAATTCAAACATTTGATTACTCGTCTTAATGTTAATGTCAACTTTTAAGTACATATTATAATATTATGTAATTATTTAATGGACCTAAACTAACAATGAACAGCTGCATTTTTATTATCCAAAATTAACAAAGATTAATGAATACATGTATTGCTTATAGTTCGTTAATGCATTAACTAATGGCATGGATTCCATTTGTTAACATTAGTTACCTACATTAGTTTACGTAAAAAAAAAAAAAAGGTTTTTATCTTAGTTAATGTTAATATCAACTTTGAAGTTCATATTATAATATTATGTAATTATTTATTGGATCTAACTGACATGAACTAATAATGAACAGTTGAATTGTTTTATTAACTAACGTTAAAAAGATGAATAAATACGATTGCTGATGGGACAGTCTTCTGCTGCAGATTATTATTCACATTCATGCACTTTATGGTTGATATCGCTGCAGTTTAAAACCTGATTTTGTTCCTGTCTGCCTGAATGTGTGTTAGTTTGTCAGTTTGCTTTGTGTGTGTGTGTGTTTGTGTGTGTGTGTGTGGTGTGTGTGTGTGTCTGTGTGTGTGTGCGCGCGTGCGTGCGTGTGTGTGTGAATTGATCTGTCGTCTGTCTGTCAGGCGTTTGTTCTGAGACTCAGAGGTGTTTGTATGAACACACATCACACAGAGCTTTAAAGAGCTGTGTCCCTGCTCGTTTCTTACGTCCTCTGTTTCAGGTGAATGCACAGGTGAGACGCTCGCAGACAGGCGTGTGTGTGTGTGTAACCCTGAGGGTCGCCGCGGGCATGTGGTGTGTGTGTGTGTGTGTGTGTGTGACTGCTGACAGCTGCTTCACACACACACGCAAATACGCCACCATCATACAACCACATAATAACCAGGATTCCTCTCTGCCCGTCTCTCTCCTCTCTCTCTCGCTCTCTCTCTGCTGCAGTGCATAACAAATTACACTTAATAAGGTTCCTCTCGCCACACTCATTCCAACATTCACATCCCAATTTCAATTTAGTTTCTAATGTCGGAATTTCCCACCATGTATTATATTGCAATATTATAGCAATTTCAGAAAATGTGAACATTAAATTAAAAGTATTAGCAGGAAATTAGTGCAGAAATCGGCCAGTTTTCCTCTGAGTGCCTGATCGGTTGCTCACTGAAGGGCCTCGTGCTTGTTTCATCTGTTTACTGAAATGTATTCACAAAAACCTTTATTTTAATCAAAAGTGTTTGTGTGTGTTTGTGTGAGTGTGTGTGGGTGTGTGTGAGCGAAGCCACAATGAGCGCTTGTGTTTTGTGTGTGTGTGTGTGTGTGTGTGTGTGAGTGTGTGTGTGTGTGTGGTTGTGTGTGGTTTGGGGTGTGGTTGTGTGTGTGTGAAGTTGTGCCGTGTGTGGTGTGGTGTGTGTGTGTGTGTGAGTGGTGTGCGTGTCTTTTTGTGACAAATGAGGACATAAAATTTGTATAATGACAAAGGTATGATAGGTATTACAAGGAGAAGGTGACTTTGCTGGACATTACCCCATGTCCCCTTTTTTCAAAACGCTTATAAATCACACACAGTGGAGTGTATTTGAAAATCTGAAATAGCAGAAAGTCTCCCTGTGAGGGGTAGGTTTAGTGGTAGGGTTGGTAAAGGGCAATAGAAAATACAGTTTGTACAGTAAAAAAACCCATTACGCCTAGGGATGTCCTCCGCTTTTCCCAAAAACAACCTGTGTGGGTGTGGGTGTGTGTGAGAGTGTGTGTTGTGTGTGTGTGTGAGAGAGAGTGTGTGTGTGGTGTGTGTGTGAGTTACGGTTTGCAGACGGTTGGCTCTGACCACCGTGTAAGCAGTGTGAGTTCATTCACCTCTATTATCTCACATAGACGTACTTTTTAAATACAATTAAACATTTATTTGTCAATCAAGAATGACTTGGAACAACCCGCAGTGAGTAAAGCAAGAGTAAAATTTCCAAAAATGAGCCATGTATTACATTACTCAATATAGGCATGCGGTGTGTTTTATTATGCTTTAGTCAACACGTAATCCACATTTATTTAGTAGTGTTTTCTACAATACAGATAATTTTCAGTGCATCCAATTATGAAACTCACTTTAAAAATTACTTGGGCGGTGCTTCGTTACTTTTTGAATCCCATGTCCCTGGCAAAGGCAATAAATCTCAAATCAAATCAAGATATCTAAATTAAAGCACACACACTGTACTGTGCTGTTTTACTACAAGGAATTAAATATATCAGAATTAAGAAGCAATAGAATTTACAATCTAGAAGTTATGGACGTCTGGTCGAAATAATATTACAGACATTTAATATGTTTAAAATTACACCTTTTCATCCTATATTAGTGGGTCTGAGGGGGTGTCGATATTGATTAGATATTACTATTATAGTGATTGGGCAATTGTTCATGGAAAAAAAGTACTGACGGCTAAGTTTTGTTCAGCAAGCACCGAGACTTTGACATATTGGCTCTCTCTCCTCTCAAAACAATCCACCTCTCTCTCTCTCTGTCTCTCTCTCTCTCTCTCTCTGTGCGGCTTCTTCTTCATGTCCAATCACATTTCCAATTGCCTCAACAACTTGAAGCACACACGAGTGAAAAACTGATTTCTCAAGCTCTCAACATCTCGGCTCAAGATGAGTGTCCCTCTCTCTCTGCTGGAGCTCCTCCACTCGAGAGCCAGTGATTAAAATGTGACCCTTGACTGGGGGAGGTTTGGGGGGTGGATGGCACGTCGAGGATCTCATTAGCATCGCCCCGCTATTGACACTCGGAGCAGGGCCGGAAAAGTTGGTGTAAGGAGTAAATATGTGGTTTGTTTTTTGCCGGCTGTCTTTGTAGAGGAGCTCTTGTGAACTGAGAGGCTCTTCTTTACCGGCGGAGCGACGAGACGGGCATAAAACACCTTCTTTCTTCATGCTAATTTATTCAAGTGCCAGAGGTTACAAATGTCTATTCAAATGTGATCACCTACAGTCATAATGGAGAGATTAAAATGCAAAAAGAGCGAAAACCCTCGACGTTTTTGGATAAACGGAAGCGTGTGTATCTGGCAGGTGTGAGCCGCTTCACCTCAAACACACACACACACACACACAGATGCTTCTTTCTCCTCCAGTAACCCAGAGCACTCAGATGCACGTCCAACCAAGCATCCCAAAGAATTTGTAGAGGTTCTCTCTTCAAAGCGGCTCGGATTATATCCACACACACACTGTCCTGAGGGAAACCTTTGAAGGAAACGCCGAGCCGTGACGCTGCCGGCCACCGCAGGATGTTTTGTTTGTTTGTCTAAACCTATTTCACACAGACGGTTTGTCATCGAGCTGGTGGGTCTCGCACAAACGCCGCAGACGCGAGAACCGACAATTTAAACCGGCATAATCTGCGATATGATCACAAACCCCGTCGCTTTAGACTGTGTTTTGTTCAGTAGTGCGCGTGTAATAATATCTATGAGGGGAAGAGGTCATGAGACGAGAATACTGAGGCTGATCGCAGATTGTGTTATATTATAAACCATATAAGTGAAGAAATTGCAACTAGGGCTGTTTGAATCCGAAATTTTTGGAATCGAGTCCGATTCCTGGTTCTGGAATCGCTGGGCTTCGATCCCAAGAATCGATTCCTCACTGTTGTTTTCGATTCTTGTTTTTTTAGATTGAAGGAACCTAATCTCACCATGACTGCAGGATAAAGGTCGTAGAAGTATCCTTCTCATAATATGAAGCTTTATTTGTAAAAAAATTACAATGCATAAATTGTAATTTTGTCTGCTTTGCCCGTGAAATTAGTCATAGCCCACAGCAGGGACATGCGTTTATTGCATGAATTGAACAAGACATGAAGTGTCTAAAATAAATGTGCACAGTTCAGCTGAATGATGAAGTTTACTTTGACTGTAGGCCTTTTCTTTGCACAAAATTAAGAAACTGTACACCGAAACAAAATATCCAGAACATTAACAATAACTGATAGAGCTCGTTGTTTATCTGTCAATCAGATGTGCTCTCGGCCACTGATCTATGCTCGTGACGTTTGCTTATTTAATTATCATTGAAAATGAAAATAATCTTTTATCTCACAACTCTCGTAATTACGTTTTTTAGCGAGCATGAGGGAGGTGAATGGTGCTTCTCAAACGGAAGGCTGCATCCTAAAATTCAGATTCAGAATCGACTCTCGGAATCGATTCCCAGCCCCAATTGCAACAGAAAAGTAGAGCTGTCAAATAATAATTGTATAAATAATTACATATTTATAATGTATTTGTAATGTTTATGAAAACATCACAAAGTCAACCCCCCAAAAATATTATTAATCATTAACATAAATGATTAAGTTAGATTCTGACAATCATACAACATATCGCGCAATCATAGTTAATGTACAAGAGCAAGCATGCAGGTTCTGGAGGGACTGGGACAAGTGTACATTTCTTTCCTGCGATGAAGTATTTTCTGTTGACAACACGAAGCTGGAGCGGATATACACATTTTAAGTATTTTTTTTTTTTTTTGCTTAATTATTAATATCTAATCAATAATTTGTGGTCCGGTTGTGCCAGAATTGTATGTATTAACCTCTAAAAATAATATATTGTCACCTTAAGAAGTTCATTGAATGAGCTCAAAGTTTAGAGATATCAACTTGAAGTCACAAAATTGTATTTTGTATTCTGATAAAATAAATGCAGCCTTGGTGAGAATAAAATCTCTCAACACCTCAACAGTAGTGCAATTGTTTTTTGTATATATATTATATCATCAATATATAATTTTTGGTTGTTTGTTTGTTTTGAACTGCAAACCTATTTTTGTCAATTTTTTTTTGGTCATATCTTTTTTTTTTTTTTTTTTTTTTGAGCTTAGGTTTAAAGACATAATAACAAGCCACAGAGTCACATTCACGCAATCTTTGATTATCATGAATATAATGTCACTGTGTGAGTGAGTGTGTGAGTGTGTGTGTGGGGTGGGTGTGTGTGAGTGAGTGTGAGTGTGTGTGTGTGTGTGTGTTTGTGTGAGTGAGTGTGAGTGTGTGAGTGTGTGAGTGTGTGAGTGTGTGAGTGGGTGGGTGAGTGAGAGTGAGTGTGTGAGTGAGGGGTTAGTGTTTGAGTGTGTGAGTGAGTGAGTGAGTGGTGGTGAGTGTGTGAATGAGTGAGATGAGTGAGTGAGTGTGTGACTGAGTGTGTGAGTGAGTGTGTGAGTGACTGTGTGTGATGACTGTGTGTGTGTGTGTGTGAGTGTGTGAGTGTTTGTGAGTGTGTGATTGGTGGGTTGTGTGTGTGTGAGTGTGAGTGGGTGAGTGTGTGAGTGTGTGTGTGTGAGTGTGCGTGTGAGTGTGTGAGAGTGTGAGTGTGTGAGTGTGTGTGTGAGTGAGTGTGATTGAGTGAGTGAGTGAGTGTGGTGAGTGAGTGTGTGTGTGAGTGTGTGTGTGTGTGTGAGTGAGTGTGTGTGTGAGTGTGTAGATGAGTGCGTGTGTGTGTGGGTGAGTTTGTGAGTGTGTGTGTGTGTGATGTGAGTGTGTGTGTGTGTGTGTGAGTGTGTGGTGTGAGTGTGTGTGAGAGAGAGAGACTGTGTGAGTGTGTGAGTGTGTGTTTGTGTGTTTGTGTGTGTGAGTGTGTGAGTGAGTGGGTGAGTGAGTGGGTGAATGAGTGAGTGGGTGAGTGGGTGGGTGTGTGTGTGAGTGTGGAGTGTGTTTGTGTGTGTGTGTGTGAGGGAGAGTGTGAGTGTGTGAGTGAGTGTGTGTGTGTTTGTGTTTGTGTGTGTGTGTGTGCGTGAGTGTGAGTAAGTGTGTGAGTGTGAGTGAGTGTGTGTGTGTGTGAGTGTGTGAGGGTGGTGTGTGTGTGAGATGATGTGTGTGTGTGTGTGTGTGTAACAAACCAGACGTGTGTGTGTGTGTGTATATGTGTGTGAGTGAGTGTGTTTGAGTGTGAGTGTGTGTGAGTGAGTGATTGTGTATGTGGGAGTGTGTGAGTTGTGTGGTGAGTTCGATAGTGTGAGTGAGTGTGTTAGTGAGTGAGTGTGTGAGTGTGGTGTGGGTGGGTGTGTTTGTGTGGTTAAGTGAGAGTGGTGTGTGTGGGTGTGTGAGTGGTGTGTGTGATTGTTGTGGAGTTTGGAGTGTGTGTGGTGAGTGAGTGAGTGAGTGAGTGAAGGGTGAGTGAGTGACGGTGGTGGTGTGATTGAGTGTGTTTGAGTGAGTTGTGGTGTGTGTGGTTGTGTGTGTGTGTTTGTGTGTTTGTGAGAGAGTGTGTGTGTGTTTGTGTGAGTGTGTGAGTGAGTGTGTGAGTGGAGTGAGTGAGTGTGTGAGTGGAGTGAGTGAGTGTGTGAGTGAAGTGGTGTGATGTGTGAGGTTGTGTGAGTGAGTGTGTGATGGTTTGTGTGTGCTTGGTGTGGAGGTGGTGAGTGTGTAGTGGGTGAGTGATGTGGTGAGTGCGTTTTGTGATTGAGTGTCGGGGTGAGTGGGTGTGTGAGTGTGTGTGTGTGGTGTGTGTGCGTGAGTGAGTGAGTGATGAGTGAGTGATTGATTGAGTGAGTTAAGTGAGTAGTCGTCAAGTCACCTTTTTTATATAGCGCTTTTAACAATACAGCTTGTGTCAAAGCAGCTTTACAGTATTAATTAGGAAAATAGTGTGTCATTAATTCAAAATGACAATAGTAAACACTCATTGTTCAGTTAAAGACAGTTCATCATTCAAATCAGTGATGTCATCATCCAGCTCAGTTTAAATAATATCTATCTTTGGCAATCATGTCACGATACCTGGAATGAGTGAGTGAGTGGTGAGTGAGTGAGTGAGTGAGTGATAGAGTGTGTGTGTGAGTGTGTGAGTGTTTGTGTGTGAGTGAGTGAGTGAGTGAGTGTGTTTTTTTGTTTGTGTGTGTGTGTGTGTGGGGGAGTGTGTGAGTGAGTGTGTGAGTGAGTGTGTGTGTGTTTGTGTGTTTGTGTGTGTGAGTGTGTGGTGTGAGTGTGTGAGTGTGTGTGTGAGTATTATAGTGTGTGTGAGTGTTAGTGTGTGTGTGAGTGAGAGTGAGTGAGTGTGTTTTGAGTGGGTGATGGTGTGAGTGAGTGTGAGTGTGTGTGTGTGTTGTGTGGTTAGTGTGTGAGTGTGTGAAGTGAGTGTTTGTGTGTGAGTGTGTGTGTGTTGTCTGTGTTTGTTTGTGTGTGAGTGTGAGTGTGTGAGTGTTTGTGTGAGTGTGTTTGTGAGTGAGTTGGTTGTGAGTTGATTGTTTGGAGTGTGTGAGTGTGTGAGTGTGGTAGTGGTAGTGTGTGTGGTGAGTGTGTGTGATGAGTGTGTTTGTGTGTGTGTGTTTTTGTTTGTGTGAGTGTGTGAGTGTGTGAGTGGGAGTGTGTGTGTGTGTGTGTGAGTGTGGTGTGTGAGTGTGTGTGTGATGTGTGTGTTTGTGAGTGTGTGTGTGGTGTGTGAGTGTGTGAGTGTGTGAGTGAGTGAGTGTGTTGTGGTGGAGTGTGTGTGTGTGTGGTTGTGATTGTGTGAGTGTTTGAGTGAGTGTGTTGTGTGAGTTGTGAGTGCTGAGTGAGTGAGTGGAGTGAGACAAGAGTGTGTGAATGTGAGTGTGAGTTGTGTGTTGTGTGGTGTGTGAGTGTTTGTTTGTGTGAGAGTGAGAGTGAGTTTTGTGTGTGAGTGTGAGTGAGTGAGTGTTTGTGTGGGTGGGTGTGTGTGAGTGAGTGTGTGAGTGTGGAGTGAGCGAGAGTGTGTGTGTGTGTGAGTGTGTGAGTGTGTGCGTGAGTGAGTCTGTGTGTGTGTGAGTCTGTGTGTGTGTGGGTGTGTGTGTATGTGTGTGTGTGAGTGAGTGAGTGAGTGTGTGTGGTTGTGTGTGTGTGTGTTGTGTCTCTGGTTGTGTGTGTGTGTGTGTGTGTGAGTGTGAGTGTGTGTGTGTGTGAGTGGGTTTGGAGTGTGTTGAGTGTGTGTGTGAGTGGTGTGGCGTTGGGGGGGGAGTGAGTGATTGAGTGATTGAGTGATTGAGTGATTGAGTGTGTGAGTGTGTGATTGTGTGTGTGTGAGTGAGTGTGTGTGTGTGGTGTGTGTGTGTGTGAGTGTGTGATGAGTGGTGTGTGAGTGAGTGGTGAGTGAGTGTGTGGATGAAGTGTGTGTGTGTGTGTGGTGTGTGTGAGGTGTGGTGGTGTGTAGTGGTGTGTGAGTGTGTAACTTGGGGTGTGATTGTGTGTGTGTGTGAGAGTGATTGTGTGTGTTTGTGTGAGTGATTGTGTGTGTGTGAGTGATTGTGTGTGTGAGTGAGTGATTGTGTGAGTGAGTGTGTGAGTGGTGTGTGGGAGTGTTGTGTGTGTGTGTGGGGGAGTGGTGATGAGTGAGTGAGGAGGGAGTGAGTGATGAGGTGAGTAGTCAAAGTCAAGTCACCTTTATTTATATAGCCCTTTTAACAATACAGATTGTGACAAAACAACTGAACAGCATTAATTAGGAAAATAGTGTCAATAATGCAAATGACAATAGTAAACACTAATTTTTAAGTTAAAGACAGTTCATCATTGAATTCAGTGATTTCAACATCCAGCTCAGTTTAAATAATCTCTTTGCAATCATGTCAACGATAACGATGGAAATGAAGTGTAAGTGAGTAATTGAGTGAGTGGATTGTTGATTTTGGTTAGTGTGTGAATTGGGGAGTTAGTGAGTGAGGGTGCTGTGTGTGTGTGCGCGCGTTTTTGTGACAAATGATGACATACATTTGTATAATGACAAAGGTTTGACATAGGTATTACAAGGAGAAGGTTGACTTTTCAGGACATTACCCCATGTCACACTTTTCAAAATGCTTATAAATTACACAGAATGGAGTGTATTGAAAATCGGAAATAGCAGAAAGTCTCCTGTGAGGGGAAGGTTTAGGGGTAGGTTGGTGTAGTGCAATAGAATATATGGTCTGTACAGTATAAAACCATTACGCCTATGGATAGTCCCCACTTTTCACAAAAACAAACCTTGTGTGTGTGTGTATGAGTGTGTAGTGAGTGAGTGAGTGAGTGTTGGGTGTGTGTGTGTGTGTGTGTGTGTGTGTTGTGAGAGAGAGAGAGGAGAGTGTGTGGTGTGTTTGTGTGTGTGTGTGTGTGTGGTGTGTGTGTGTTGTGTGTGTGTGTGTGGTTTGTGTGTGTGTGTGTGGGGTGTGTGTGTGTTGTTGTGTGTGTGTTGTGTGTGTGTGTGTGTTTGGATTTGTTGAAGCAGTAACAGGATTTTCCCTCGTTTCCTGAAGTTTAAGACATGACTCGTCAAGAGTTCTGAGTTCCATTTCTGAGCTGTTTACCCAATAACACTTTTCTTTAGTATTTCTGTTCTCGGGACCGAACACAGAGCGGCGTTTGACTTCGATCAGCCACAATAAAGGATGAGCCGGTCTCTGACCCGGCAGCCCTGCGTGATTCCAGCAGATGAGGAGTGACACGCGGTTCAGAGGTTAATTTGTGTAACATTCTAATTTGCATACAAATGACAAATGACAGAATTTTTCTCTCGCCAAACGTTCAATGTCAAGCACATGAAGAGCGCCGTGGGCTCCCGCTGCCTCGGCCGAACCTCTGAAGTTGGGGGACCTTGTTTCACATTAATCTCAAGCGCAGGTCAGCGACTTCATTTGCTAAACTTTATCACAGTTTTTGTCCTGCTCGCGCTCTCTTTGTAGCGGCTTCTCATTGCCTCTCTACAGACGGAGAGGATAAGCGTTTTAAAGACCACAAAGACTCTGTTCTTTTTGCTCTGAAGCCATAAATGAATTACTGTGGGTGGAAATATATCCAGCGCCGCAGAATTCATCTCTCTCTCTCTCTCTCTCTCTCTCAACACACCATAACTTCTTAAGAGATTTCCGCCCAAACCAGCTCTCCAGTTCTCCCTTGGTGTGATTGGATTGATTGTTTTTCTAATCCAGGGAAAATTACTTGCTAAAAGGGTCATATAATCACTGCCAAACGTGTGGCGGGCTAAACTCGAAGTGACTTTGTTCCTTCGTTCATATTTGTGTGCTTGTGTGAACTCACTTTTCTCATTTTCTACTGTTTGACTGTCTCAGTTCTGCAGTGAAACTCTGAACCCATGGGACGCTGAAAGGAACGGATCAAGAAAACAAGTGAAAAAGTCCCATCAAACAAGGACATATAGACAGAAGATCAGAGAGAGACAGAGCAAGAAAACACCTAGAAACTGCTCAGAACATCTGTTGTTGTCATCACTTAAGAAATGTAGGTTACACTTTAATTTAAGGAGGGGGCGTCGGTGGGGGTTCGTGCTATTATGTAACTAGGGGGGGTGGGGGGTGCTTAGGTGTAGGCGAAGTGGGCGGTGGGGGCGCGGGGTGGGGGAAAATGCTAGCATATTGGCTGTTTATTCATACTTATAAAGCACATATTAATGCCGTATTCTGCATGAGCATTTTCTACATCCTTTAATCCACTTCATACCTAAACCTAACAGCTACCTGACTAACTATTAATAACAGCAAATCAGGAGTGTATTGAGGCAAAAGTCATAGTTAATAATGAGAATTGATCCCCAAATTAAAGTTTTGACTTATTAACAGATTATTCAGGATTCAAAAAAGTAACAGTGATGATGTTATTGAATTCAGACCTATTTGCATATTGCACTGTGATTGGCCTTTTCTTTCTTGCTGTTATTCAATCATCTAAAGCCATCGTCAGTGACTGTGATTGTGAACCACTAGTTTGACTACCGTTTATTGCATGCATTGCTGATAAACACTTGATTTCAGATCTCACCCCAGAATCAAACGCAGACTAAATTAGTTACTTATTAGTAAATTTGCAGCTAACTTGTATGTGCAAAAACAAGTCCATTGTCAATAGTGTAGTGATATATGAACACAGAAGTTAATTTCAATCCAAGCAGATTTATGTTGGTCAACTTGGCAAATCTTGGCAAAAAAAGTTGATTGTGAGCAAAATCTGCATGGTAAACTACAGATTGTGCTCCTACTGCTATTAAAATGATTTAATTTCTCCCACTAAATTTCATAGAATGTTATCACACCTTAACACTGGCTTGGCTTGTTAAAAGTCAGTTTGTTAAAATAATCTCCAGAAACAAGTTTTCATAACTTGGTCACAACTTAACTTAATGTTCAATCCATTTGCATTTTTAACATTTTGTGCTGGGACTAAATTAATCATTTTTGTTGACATAACTAACTGGGCAGTGTATCAGTAGGGACTGCATTAGGAGAATATATGTTGAAATTAAGTGTAATTTTATGCTTTTTTTTTTTGGAGTGTCAGTATATTAATTTATGTGATTTGGAAAAGTTTCCTGTCATAACACGGGTAACTTAAATCTATTAATTTGGTTCAGCAACACATTAATTGTTTTAGTCTTGTTGTAAAGACCAAAACTCAACATGTTTAAAAGTTTTCTTTAATTTAATTGTTCATTGAACAAACTCACCGTAAACTTGAACAGAGATTGAACAGATCTACTGTTTGATCAAACTTTTTGAAGTTTGTGGCTGGGCTATTTTAACAGGCAACATCCACGTTAAACCCTCGAAGAAGCGCCACTAATCATCAGCGGAGAGTCTTTGTTTTTAATTAGAGATGTTGAGACGCTCTTCTGCTGAGACGGAGTTTCGCACGGAGCGGCTTGCGTGAGACGATAACACTGACGTCTCACTTTTGTAGGATTAGTTGGATTGATTTTTCAAGAGCGTTGGGAACAGAAGAAGAAAAGAGGACTATCATATTAGACTCTAAAGTGTTATTATGAAAAATAAATTATGATTGATTGGTGCGGTAAACATTAGGGGCCCCTGGGAAGCGTCCACTTCATTCTGGCAATCAGATCAACATCAATTTCCAATGTCATTGTAAAAGTGTAAACAGACTCTTATAAACACTCTCTCTGAGAGAAAGTTTTGGAGAAGTAGCGCTTCTCGAGATCTGTTGTGTGGATCTTTATGCAGAATAGCAGCTGTGATTCAAAGCCCTGTGAGCAGGTATTGATCTTCTCAGTGTCTTTGATCGCAGATCTCACCTGTCTGGGATCACAAAAACTCAACAGCCTCCGCTGACCTGCGGACAGAGATTAGCACACGTAACTAACCCGCGTTAATGAGCTATAGGTGCTAATGTGAGAGGGGATCTGTCTAATTAACTCAGATCAAAGACAGGAGCGTAATCCCTAAACAAACCTGCCGATCGGAATACGCTATGAGACAGAGCGAGACTTCAAACAGGACCGGGAAAAAAACAGACCGGCTGAACCTTTTTTTCAGAACACCTTGTACTTTTTAATCATATGCATGCATTGATATGTCAGTGTTCAGAGGGAGATGAGCGTTACCGCTCTTGACAACCTGAAAACTCTGCAAACATGCAGTGAAATGTGAGTTTGCAGACAGAAGAACCGACAAACCCCAATTAACTCGTATATCAAGCAAACACTTGCTTAGTTTTGGCATACTAAAGTACACTTATTAAATTTGAAGGTGGGGGATTTTGACCTGAGCCAATAAGAAACCACCTAGCAACCACATACTGCAAATCAGTTTTGCAAACATTGCATCACCTAATAGTGACTTTGCGAAGGCAAACATTGGAAAAAAAAATTATTACTGTTAACCAATTGAATTCACCTTTGACACTTTTTTAGGTGATTATTGCATCACTAATTTTATTTGTGAGCATGCATTCACAAACATATCAAAACCTGAACATGCTTGCATCCATACACACGCACACACATCTATTTCTGAGCTATTTAATATTTCCTCTGCTCAGGTTCATGGGCCGAGGCCAGAAAATCGTGTTTCTGTAGTGTCCAGCTCTTGGGACAGCCACACCAAATGTGTAATTTCACAGCTCTAATGCACATTTGCACAGTGCACACCTTTCTCACAAACTCACTCACACTCACACTGACTGGGGTCATTCTCAAAATCACTACAGCCAATCAATTAGACACGGCCGCAGAGAGCCGGCGGACACACACACCGCAGCCGCACACCTGCGACACACACACATGCACACACTCACACTCACACGCACACACACTCACACACACTCACTCACTCTCTCACACACACACACTCACACACTCACACACGCACACATACGCACGCACACACACTCACTCACACACATTCCCTCACTCTCTCTCACCCAGCCATCCACACACACACACACACACGCACGCTCACACACACACTCACACGCACACATACTCACACACACTCACTCACTCTCTCTCACACACACACTCACACACACACACACACACACACACACACACACACACACACTCACTCACTCTCTCTCCACACAAACGCTCACACACACACACACCCGCACGCTCACACTCACACACATCCCACTCAACACACTCATCATCATCATCATCATCACACACACACACCACACACACGCACGCACACACACCCCTCACACACATTCACTCACATCTCTCTACACACATCCCACGCACACACACACATAACAACGCACGCTCACCACACACTCACACGCACACTAATCACACACCCTCACTCACTCTCTCTCACACACACAAACACACACGCTCACACACACAAACACACACACACAAAAACACACACTCTCTCTCACACACACACACTCTCACACACTCACTCACTCTCACTCTCACTCGCACACTCTCACTCGCACACTCTCACGCACGCACACTCTCACACGCACACACACGCACGCACACACACTCCTCACACACACTCACTCACTCTCTCTCACACACCCACTCACACACACACACACACACGCAGCACAATCACACACACACACACACACGCACACACACTCACTTACACTCTCTCACACGCCCGCCTCACGCACGCACGCACGCACACCACACAACTCACTCACTCTCTCTCCACACCCTCTCTCACACACATCACACCACACTCACCTCAACACTCACAACGCACTCACACACACACACGCACACCCACACTCACTCACTCTCTCTCACACACCCTCACACACACACACCCACACACACTCCACACACTCCCTCCTCGCTCTCACACACACACTCACACCGCACACACATCACTACACACACTCACTCACACACTCTCACCCACTCACACACACTCACACACTCACTCACACACATTCTCTCTCTCTCACACATACACACTCACACACACCTCACTCTCTCTCTCACACACACACAAACAAACACACACACACACACACTCACACACCCTCACTCACTCTCACACACACACACAACACACTACGCACGCCAAAAAAACCATACACACACGCACACACACACACTCACTCTCTCTCACACACACACCACACAACACTACACGCACGCACACACACTCACACACACTCACTCCACTCTCTCTCACACACACACACACAACACACACATACACACCCTTTCATACACCTTGTCAATAAACACATGAATAAAGAATAAAATACCAACATGGCGCAGTATAATGGCCCATTGAAAATTCTGTCTCAAAATAAAATACGATCACACTTTAGTTTGGAGACCAATCTCACTATTAACTACCTATTACTATGAACTTTTGCCTCAATGAACTCCAGGGTTATGACTAATGATTTAATATGGTCATTTTCGAATAAGCATTAATAATGTGCTTTCTTCGTACTAAATACCACCATATGCAGGCTAGCAAACAACTGTTAATAATGAAATTCTCCCGCAATTGAAGTGGTTTCCCAAAACGAACTAGTGATAGATATCCACTGTTAGAGTTATAAGCACAGATCATCTAAATACAATAATGAATAAAGTTTCTATAAGTTATTATTATTATTATTATGTTGTTGTTGATGATGATGCTATTTATCGTTAAGCGACATCCCTCTGTAGAGTCTAAACCGATTATTATAGACATCAGTGTTTAATAGTAACAATAAACAATACCACCCAAAATTAACCATTATTATTACTTGTTAATTAAATACATGAATTATATAATTCAATTATGTTTACAACGGTAAGATAATGAATTGGCCATTACTAGTAAATAGAATCTTTTCTTCACATGGTCAAGGTTTAAGTTATTATCTTATTTATCGTGGATTTTCTTATCCATAATCTTTGATTACATATTGTACTAAGTCCCTTTTATAGTAATTCTATTACGTACTACTGTATATTCACTTCCAATGTCTTTACGGCGATGACACATAAGCAATGCATATTTTATTTATCATTGATTGTTGGATTATACCGAGAACAAAATTGTGGACTTTTTGGTTTCTTTTCTTTCCGTGCACTTATTATTAGGAGGAATGCTGCTTACACATGAAACAAAGAGGTATGATGATAGTACTTAGACTCTTATTAGCTGCTGATAAACATATAAAACCAAACAATTCAGTGAAGGTTACAATTCTCCAAATCATTGTGCGGGTCGATATCAGATGACGTCATAACATCGTTTCAGCAGTCAGGGAGCTGCATCAGCAGCATCGGCCTGATGTCATCACGTTCATGTGAAATTCTTGACACTTCAGCCTAAAGGGGCCAATTTAGGCCTATATTGATAGTGACATGCTTCTGTCCTGTTCATGTCTGCGTGTGATATTCTGTAATATCCGCATCAGTCATTCACCACCGCATAATGTGGTAAGATTTATCCCGTGAGATCTTATCCGGCTCATCAGTCGGAAACGACAAAGAGCAGCAATGAAACCCGTTGAGGGACCCCTCGAGAAAACCACCTCATGTCAGAAAAGAAAGGCCCTCACCTAAATATTGCTGAAGCACGACGTGTGCCTGCCTGAAGCCACGATCCTCTCGTAGCTGATGACAGCAATATGTCCAGATCTTGACCCGCGTGCAGTCACACACACGTTCGCAAACTCCTGTGCGCGTGAATGCTCTAATAAAAGCGCTCCTGCTATCCGGATTGTTTGCAAGTCTTGCTGTCATTATAACGTTATTAACCTGTGGTGATATTCTTCAGGTCACGCTGGCTTTCTTTCATGATTTTTTGAATGCAAATGTGACCACGGCTAATGAAACAATCTGTCTTCGTTTTATTTTGCAGACGGAGCCGTATAAATGATCTTCCTGCTTTAAAAGCTGCCGCAGACTCCGTTACGCTGACGGCTCTTCACACACCAACATGAATACTTCTCTTAGATCTCTTGATTTGAGACAGAGATGGAGTGAGAGTAGGAGGAGAGAGATGGAGAGAGAGATGAGTGATAGAAGAGTGAAGGAGATAGTTGAGACGAGATAGATGGAATGAGCGAAGTGAGACGAGATCTGGAGTGAGATGAGAGAGTGAGAGAGAGATTGTGAGAGAGAGTGAAGAGGACCAGAAGAGAGATGGAGTGCGAGAGAGAGTCGTGAGAGAGAGAGAGAGTGAGGAGATTGTAGCGAGATCTGGATTGAGAGTGATGATAGAGAGAGGAGTTGAGAGAGCATGGATGAGAAGAAGACAGAGAGAGATTTATTGAGCGAGATCGATAAAGATAGACCCGTGAGAGAGAGAG
>JADLZN010004130.1:131853-226853 GCA_018155175.1 Sinocyclocheilus anophthalmus
TCTGAGCACTGTCTCATTGTTCCATTAAAATGCCAACATTATTATTTCACTGCCATTCAAAGCATCTCAACATCAGCGACTGCATTAACATAAAGAATCCATATGTTTACCATCAGTGCTTTTATTAATAGTGATCTGTCTGAGCGACTAATACAGTAATGGAGCAGCAAGTTCATAATTCACGACGAACTGTTGTCAACAGACTGCAATATGTATAAGACACAATAATGAATATACATTCAGCTCATCTCTGAACGCCTTCAGCTATTTCTTATATACGAGAGAAACGTGTAATTGAATCTATTCTTAAATGCATACATCAAAACTTCACAGCGTAGACACTTAGAGATCATACAGACGGCCAACTTTGATGTTATTAGGAAAGAGAGAGTATCCTCCAAAGAGTAAATGAAGGAAAAACAGAGATAAACTCTGCCCGCTTGTGTCCGATCAAGACAACACGGATTTTATAATTCCAGCGCGTCACCGTTTTAATGTCTTCAGGGCACAGGAGACAAATCTGTGAAATAAAAACTTTACTCAAACTAACAGATGACCCTGATCAATATTAAAGCCGTTTGTGTGTTAGATTCCAGAATGCTTCTAAAAGGCACATTATTCCATAAAGTCGTGTGCCTGAGGGTGATATTGTGAATTCTCATGAAGAGATGTTTGCTATTTCTCTCTTTATGTGCATCATGAGCTTAAAATCAAGACAAATGCAACATTAATATATGGGTTTTGGCAGGAAAACGCAGCACCGTTTTATTGCGGTGGCCGAGAGATTAGAGTTTAGTTTATTTAGAGCATATTTGTGCATATTATCTTCATTCAGAACTCGATTTAGTGGCGAGAGTGTTTAAACATCAGACATATTTCTATAAGACTTCATCCTATTTGTTTATTCATTTGTTTATCTGTTTACTTATTTATTCACCTTTTGATTATTTAATGAATTACAAATCCGCCAGAGAGTCCGGGCTCTGGAAGTTTGAGGCGTTGTACAGTAGTCTCAATAATATTTACATCGCTGGCCGTGATTTCTGTGGGGCGGTCTATGTAGGTTAGCATTGCTAAGTTAATATGCAAATTGCCTTATCTGCTGGGACTCACAAACAGACAGCATTCTGATTGATTTAATAAACTGCTTTTATCTTTCAAAGTGCTAATTAGCCGAGATGGGCCGTGCGTTCACTGTTGCCTTTCTGTGGTGCTTAACAAGAGCATTATACAGAGTTTCTGCTCTTTTCAGCGCTTCCTACAGCTTTCTGACAAAGTTAAAACCCTATTTTAATAAGTTTAAGAGCACAAAACCCCCTCCAAACGCTCTCTGTGTGACGCTCGTGTGCTTGTTTGCGCGCCTGATTCGGTTCTCCTCGATCTGATGGATGTGTGTGTTCATACAGGAGAAGATTCACACCTGAGATCTGGAGCTCGGAGGAGCATCTCGCGCCTCATGTGGATCTTTTGCATTTTAGTTGTGTTTCATTAAAGTATCACCTTTGTCTCTGATGTTTCTTCTATAATTCCCAGGAAAACAGACAGAACTGTGTCAATAGTTGTTATATAGTAAGATGAATAAATATCATAGAATAAAATAAAATAGAATATTAATTTCACCATAATATAATAACATACTATATTATTTATAGTATTTAAGTAATATAGTTGGATTAACTAATAGTAATAATAATTTATGTATATATTTTATGGCATTGTTGTTGTGTTGTTGTTATTATTAGTCGAGTGTATATTTATTAGCATTATTAAAAATATATTTATATTATTTATAAAACATGCTCCATGGGTGTGGCATAATATTTACATGTATTAATATTAAATGATAATTATTTACTGTAGATTACGTAGCTTACAAATTTTTCCAAAATGCTGTTAAATATGCAAAATGACGGCAC
The DNA here is from genome assembly GCA_018155175.1 of Sinocyclocheilus anophthalmus. NCBI lineage: Eukaryota > Metazoa > Chordata > Actinopteri > Cypriniformes > Cyprinidae > Sinocyclocheilus > Sinocyclocheilus anophthalmus. The sequence continues at coordinate 133,770 of JADLZN010004130.1, forward strand.
AATTTTTAATAAATATGCACTAATTTGCATACATGTTCAGAACAGAAATGTGAACACTGGATAAAGCCAAGTTTAGTATTCTTGTTTGATTTTTTTTTTTTGACATAATAGCTTTTTACTGAGGGGTTTTGGATTTTTCATTTTAGACAGAAAAATAAACGTTTACTAGGGATAAAATGTATAAATCTGTGTGAATGATGCACAAACAAACCCCTCAGTAAAAGCCTTCAGATAAAGAGAGATAGTAGATCGATCGATAGATAGATAGATAGATCGATGAGAGCTAGATAGATGCCGAAGCTAGATAGTAGATAGATACAAATCCAGTAAAGTGCCATAAAATAAAACACGGTTAAAGTGTCAGGCACAAAAAAAGTATTTAGTCAGCCACTAATTTTGCAAGTTCTCCCACTTAAAAAGATGAGAGAGGCCTGTATTTTTCATCAGAGTGTTTCCTCAACTATGAGAGACAAAATGAGATTATCACATTGTAGGATTTTTAAAGAATAATTGGTAAATTCCTCGGTAAAATAAAAATTTGGTCACCTACAAACAAGCAAGATTTCTGTCTCTCACAGCCCTGTAACTTCTTCTTTAAGAGGCTCCTCTGTCCTTCACTGGTTACCTGTATTAATGGCATCGGTTTGAACTAGTTATCAGTATAAAAGACACCTGTCCAAAACCTCAAACAGTCACACTACAAACTCCACCATGGCCAAGACAAAAGAGCTGTAAAAGGACACCAGAAACAAAACTGTAGACCTGCACCAGACTGGGAAGACTGAATCTGCAACAGGTAAGCAGCTTGGTGTGAAGAAATAAACTGTGGGAGCAATTATTCTGAAATGGAAGAGCACAATTACCGAGACCAAATGAGATCGCACTCGTCTGGGGACATCCACGAGGAGGCGCTCACCCCAAAATGTCAAAATGATCCAAGAACTGGAGCAGTAAAAAGAAATCCCACCAACAGACGGAAGGCGGAATAGTGAACCTGAACATGCAGGAGGAGAGCTGGGACCAAAGTAACGGAAAACAGGGTACCAACAGTCACACAACGCACCGGACAGGGACTCAATCTGCAGGCCAGAGCTGTCCCGCCTAAGCCAGTAACATGTCCAGGCCCGTCTGAAGTTTGCTAGAGAGCATTTGGATGATACAGAAGAGGATTGGGAGAATGTCATAAGGTCAGATGAAACCAAAATAGAACTTTTGGTAAAAACTCAACTTGTCGTGGTTGGAGGAGAAAGAATGCTGAGTTGCATCCAAGAACACCATACCTACTGTGAAGCAAGGGGGTGGAAACATCATGCTTTGGGGCTGTTTTTCTGCAAAGGGACCAGGATGACTGATCCGTGTAAACGAAAGAATGAATGGGGCCATGTATCGTGAGATTTTGAGTGAAAACCTCCCTCCATCAGCAAGGGCATTGAAGATGACACGTGGCTGGGTCTTTCAGCATGACAAAGATCCCAAACAATAGCGACACCGTCGGAGAGAACGGCGTGGGAACCACGAAGGAGTGGCTTAGTAAGAAGCATTTCAAGGTCCTGGAGTGGCCTAGCCAGTCTCCAGATCTCAACCCCATAGAAAATCTTTGGAGGGAGTTGAAAATCCGTGTTGCCCAGCGACAGCCCCAAAACATTACTGCTCTAGAGGAGATCTGCATGGAGGAATGGGCCAAAATACCAGCAACAGTGTGTGAAAACCTTGTGAAGACTTACAGAAAAAACATTTGACCTCTGTCATTGCCAACAAAGGGTATATAACAAAGTATTGAGATGAAATTTTGTTATTGACCAAATACTTATTTTCAACCATAATTGCAAATAAATTCTTTTAAAAATCCTACAATGTGATTTTTACTGTATTTTTTTCATAATTTGTCTCTCATAGTTGAGGTATACCTATGATGAAAATTACAGGCCTCTCTCATCTTTTTAAGTGGGAGAACTTGCACAATTGGTGGCTGACTAAATACTTTTTTCCCCACTGTAAATGTGTGTAATGGATGTTTTCTTTGTCTTCTCCACTAGTCTGAATGAAGGCATGCCATAGAAACAAAATAGACCAGTGCATGAACAAACACTGACTCTGCCTGTTGTGTCTGGCCTTAATAATAATGGCTTTCAAATGTAATATGAAATGGCTGTAACTGCTCATCATTATCTTCAGAGATCACTAAAAGAGAAGCAGGAGTGTGTAAAAGTGAATACTGCGTTGACATTGGCAGCACTGGCTGTGATAGAGGAGGTATTTTCCTCCCTGAGACACACGTGAGATCCTCAGGACAGACAGCAGGAGATCACGGAGAAGCAATCAGGACATTAAAGCATCTGATTTGTGATTATATTTCTGTGCATACGTGAGGGAATCCCTCAGAATAGAGCAGAGCTACACCTTTCCCTTCTCTCGCAGCGATCAGAGCTCGTGTCTGTTTGTAGCAATCTCCGGGATGATTTTTGATGTCTTCCAGTCGGACACTTCTAGGGAATATTTTCCTCTCCTCTATCCCAGAGCAATCGGAATAATTTTGAAGCGCATATTTTAATTCTCCATCTATCTTTGATGTCTTATTTGTGTGAATATTCCTCTTTCTGTCAGGTCCTGGTAGCACGTCACGCGCGGTTGGGAGGGTTTTTTTGTGTTTTTTTCTCAAGCATCAAAGTAAAATCCCACATGCATAAATTCAAGCAAACATAAAACACAAAAGTAACAGAAAGACGAATAAACCAAGAGAGAGTCGCACTCCAAAGTCAACTTAAAACAGTGTCTCTGTTGTGCGTCTCTCCAATGATCTCCGCGTCTAATTAGCGCAAACTTTCACTCTCTTTTTAACGAACGCTGGGATTGAGATGATTCACCTTCTATCAGTCGAACTCGAGAGCCGCCATATCATTGCAGCAAATGTAACCTGTGCAATTAAAAGAGTGAAAAATGACCAAGAGAGTGGTAAGCAGAAAGCGGCGCGAGTAACACCACTAATTATTGACTGTCCGCTCGCGGCCTGCAAAAGCCTTCATTAGGACGCCTGAGCCTCTAATTTGTTTTGCTGTGACATTCATCATATACTGTCGGTAACCTTTAATTCATCTATTGTTAGCACTTTTGTGTGCTGAAGTAAGGGCTCGTACAGTGTTTGTGAGTTTGGGCTGGAGGAATATCGCTGTAAATTGGCGTGAAGTTTTTTTGTGTGAGAACTAACATTTGGACCGATGAGCCTCTCACTTTAATTCTCAACAGAGGTGAAGAAGAAACAAGACAAAAGCATGCAAAGACAAAGAACAACATGAAGTGCAGCGCTCTCTCTTTGTGAGCTGGATCCAGTGTAACAGGTGAGCCAGACCAAAACCACTTCTTCTGGATCAGTTACTGCTGTAGTGATCGATCTGGGAGAAGAAGAAGAAAAAAAAGCTAAATAAAAGGGATCGTTCACCCAGAAATAACAATTCTGCGATCTTCACCCTCACATCCTTCCAGATCCAGAGTTTCATTCTTCTGTGCAACTCAAAAAGAGATGCTTAGCAGGATTGTGCTTGCAACACCAATGCCATGGGTTCGATTCTCAGGGAATGCATGAAGCAATAAAATGCATACTATTCAATGCAATGCAAATGGCTTTGGATCAGTGTTATGTGAGTATCACTGATCTAGTATTATAGTTTTTATTTCATATTTAGAATTTTCAGTTTTTCTGTTTATTTTGGTTAATGTAATTTGTTGTGCGTCTTTGTCATTTTTAGTATTTTTAGTAGTTTTTTTTATTATTTTATGTATGTCTATATAGCTTGTAATATGTATTACCATTTTAGTTTTAGTAATTTTAGCACATTCAGTTAAAATAATTGAAAAATTGAGAAATGTTGCCTTGAGAATGAGAAATGTCGGCAACTAGCTGAGAGAGAGAGATAAATAAATAAAATACATTGTATTTATTTATTTTAAAATAGCACAATTTTTTAATGGTGTAAATTTTGTTTTTTAGTTTTAGTTAAATTACCCTGGTTCATACTGCTTGTTTTCTTACAGTACAATAAAAAGCTAATTATACTGCAACGATCCAAAAGTGTTCAAAAAGTTTCATAAAAGTGCAATAGTTCATATGCCATACATTAGCACAGCACTTAGTGTAAAGAAAAGCATTATTCACAAATAATCAAAGCTTTTAAATGTCATTCACGCTTCAATTAAAAGTTACAGCTTTGGACACTTCATCCCACGACTGACATCATTGTTTCGCATGATTGCAAATGTCACTGCAAATGATATTTTAGAGATATTTCAGAAAGCATGGTACATTTTTTTCCAGAACTACCTTAAAAGGTAAAAGAAAACTGCTGAGATTTGCATTTGTCCGAGTGGTTTTGCGCTCACATTAATCTGCATTCATTAGAAAGTCTGGCTTTTTTAATTGTGAAAATGCATGAATAAATATGTTAAGCAGAAAAAAAACAAACACGTGAATATATTAGAGAGCAAATAAACAAATAAATAAATAAACGAGGGAACTAAGGTGAAAGTTTTGCGGCTGAAATCCAACGCTGCAGCGCGGCGTCAAACTCTGCATCGATAATGACGCCGTTAATCCCGCGCTCTATGAAATGCAGCGTTTTAAACAAGCGAGAGCGAGGCTGGGTGGAAATCTAATGCAAATAAGTCCTGGCCCCTGTGGTCCTTGAACTGTTCCTCTCTGATAACCCAATTATTGTCTCAAGAGCTGTGTCAATAGCTCTAGCCATCTCCTCTTCAGCAAATCAGTCCTGTAACCTCCAGCACTTTCCATTTGATTCTGCCATTTTTTGACAGTTCAAAGCAATCAGCCACGGCCTCACAAGGACGGGGATTGATTTTGTGTTCCCGCTTATCATGCTAATTCACAGAAAATCAGCCTTTTCATCCCGCCGTCTGATTGCAGCTCTTGGAGGAGGCTTGAACTGCGCAGACGCAGCCAGGATTCGTAAGGGTTCTCCAGGGCTGGTGGGTTTGTCCGGATCTTCTCGTGTCTGTTTTCTCTATAGCTTCATCTGATGTGATCATATCAACAAGTATCTGCACACACACACACACACGTACATACGCACTACACACTCAATCACTCACAAACCGCACAACACACACACAACTCACTCACTTCACAATCACACTCACTCACTCCACAACACGGCAGCTTCACACCACACACTCACTCACACTCACACACACTCAAAACACACACACAAACAACACTCACTCACTCACTACATCCACTTACCACATCACCACACTCATTCACTCACACACTCACTCACACACACAAACAAACACAAACACACAAACACACACACACGCACACACACACACTCACTCACTCACACTCACACGCACACTCACACACACACCACTCACTCACTCACTCACTCACACTCACACTCACTCACACACACACACACTCACACACACTCACTCACTCTCTCATTCACTCACTCACTCACTCACACAAACTCACTCACTCACACACGCGCACACACACACACTCACTCACTCACACTCACACTCGCACACACAGAACAGAAAGAAGTACGCAAAGGAAAACACGACACTCACCACTCACGGTCAAAATACAAACTCACAACACACTCACACACTCACACTTCAACTCACTCACGCACACTCACACTCCAACACAGCACACACGATCACACAATCACACACACGCACCACACTCACACCACTCACTCACGCACACTCACACAACGCAACACACACTCACTCACACCCAAAACACCACACACAACAATCCTCTCTCAAACTCACTCATCACTCACACTCAAACACACACACCCAGCACAACATAGGCCAGGGCGAGAAGCTCTCCACACATAACCCACACACACACAACTCACACACACACACTCTCTCTCCACACTCTCTCCTCACTCACCACATCTCGCACACAACACACACACACAAAACAAAACACACACACACAACACACACAAACAACAAACGCACACACACACACACACTCACCAAACACACACTCTCACACATACACACATACACACACTCACTCACTCACTAAACATGCTCGCACACACACACACGACCACCACAAAAAAACACAACGCTCAACACACACCACACACCCACACACAAACACCCACACACACACAAACACACACACACAGGAACGAAGCCGCCCCACTCCACAGCACTCCTGATGTACAGAAGCGAAGAAGAGCCGTTTAAAGAACGATCAGTAAGTCTGGTGTGGTTCACATTTCAAGCTCTATAAATAACAAAATCAATTTTATTAAGTTTCATGATGAGTTTCATCATCTCAGCATTTCATTCAGAAAATAATTTTGACTCATCCTTAAAAGACTTAAAATGGACGTCAACAGCATCAGACCGTAAAATACTGTCACAATGTGATAAAATCACTTACTAACCTAACCCCGTTTATCCAGAATTTCAATTTAGAATGCCAACAACTTCAGGACTCAAACAGTAAGATTGTGTTTAGTTGTGTTTTTGTGATGTTTAGTAGGTTTTTTTTTTCTATTTCTGTTTTATTTTTCTCCTTCATTTTTCTATTTTAGTTACGTTACAATGAAAAATGTCGGAAACGTTTTTAATATACTATTTTTTTCTATATTATTTTTCTATTCTTTATAGTATTTTCTAGATTGTATTAAAAAAAAATATTTTTGTATTTTGGCAGTTTCTTTACAATTTTCTGTTTCCTTTACTTTAGTTTAGCCATTTAGTTATGTTTTTGTAATTTTTAACTTCAAATAAAACAATGTAGCAACTACTGAAATAAAGTTTTCAAAATAACATTTCAAATAACACTTTTCAAAGGTTTTAATTTTAGTTTCAGTTTTAGTTATGTGTCTGCCAAACGTAAATGCAAAAAATGCATGCAAAACTCCAGAAAGGTACAAACTGGTAACCAGAATGTAATCTACCTAAAAAAGTAGTCCTACCTTAATAAGGACAATTTAGACTTTTTTCCCCGAATAATTAGTGTAACAGTTTTAACAAAGAGTCTGAACTTCACATTTCTTCTTTTTAACCCCGTCTTGGATCACCTTCATTGCAAGTGTGTTTCTGGAGTATTGCTTTATTATGAGGAACTGAATAACGAGTTAACATGTCACTCGCTCCGGCTCTCGACACATTTCATTCACTTGACGTCATTGTGCTGTTTTAATTGCCTGTGACCCCGAGCACCTCCACACTCCACAAAGTGCCTTAAAATGAGAGATGACAGACTCTTAAAACAGGCTTTGTGATCACGATTAGACAACAAAGCCCAAAGTTTCTCCCTTATTCTTCAGAGGCGCGGCGGACGCCCCATTTTGGGCCGGTTCTCTTAATTATTTCTTTGAAGGAGGTTTGTTTGTTATTCAAAAAGGGGGTCCGCGATGGCGCTCTCCAAAGAGACGCACATCAGACTTGGAGGGCGCTTTCTTTCACTGCCGTGTTTCATGGCGCTCTCGAACAGAGCAAATCGCATCAGCAAACGGCTTTCATTAAAGTACCTCCACCTTTCATGTTACAGAGAAAAACCACACTGATGTCCTTTCATGTCTCCGTTTTTCATATCACGTCTCGGTGAATCTAATCCAATAAATAAATGTGCAATTTCTACAAACATGTGATGAATTAAATCATTAAAAATGCAGATTTGGGGCTGTCTAATGAATCTCAGGAGAGGGTTTAAAGGTTTCCCGCTTCATTACACTTTAAAATCCTCCGCGATCGAGCGGCCTTTGTACGAGCGTGTTTACCGACTTCCTCTTTTGCTTTGATTTTTTCCCATTCATAATCAAATCATTAATCTGTCCTTCTCTGCCTCACAATTCAAACAGTGTTAATTGTTCCAACACATTGGCTAAATTACAGATAACAAGTCGAGGCCGTCCAAACGCAGTCTTGCTGTTTGTTGGATTGGAAATAAACTTCACCAGGGTGTCTCCTCACCGCTTTGGCACAAGACTAAATGTTTTTACAGAAAAACAATCTTTTTCCAAAAAATAGAGACATATTTTATGGCCGCAGCAGCAGTGATGGTCTTTACGGCCCGTTTCTGCAATCTGTGGCTTATTTGAGTCGCTTTATGCATCTAAAGTAGCGCTGATGAAAATGGCCTTCAAATACCTGCGATGGGAAAATAAGCGCAAAGTGTTACCCATATGTTTCGCCGCACTCAAAGGTGCACGGCACTTCCCGAAAAGAGCAAACGTCTCTTCCATTAGGGACGGAGAGATTTGTCATTATTTGTCCACGAGCTCTTGCACGCCTGAAGTGCTCAGCTGAAGTGATTAGGTGTAGACCTGCACGCATGCATTCATTTCCGTGCGCCGTTCTGACTGGAATTACTCTCAAACAGTCATTTCAGACCTGCGTTCCCCCGCCGGCGGCTCCTGTTTCGGCATGTAGAACCGCGGGAGAAACCGACACCTGCCAGAACTTCTGATTAGTGCAGAAACAAGGCGAGCGGATTATGATGGGAGCTGGGATACTTCCGGGAGATCGGGAGGTTTGTCCGAGGGCAGGTGTAGGTGACGCTGAATGATTTGATCAAACAGAAGCAGTGTGTGTCAGTGATCCGATCGCCGGGCCTGTTGGAGCTCGCTCGCATCGCTATTCATAGCGTCCAGGCCGTGAATATCCTCACACGTCTCATTTGTGTTAAGTGGAGATAATAATGAGGAGGTGAATGATTGCATGAGAGACGCACACACTGATGTTCAGGTGACGGAGCGCTCGGGTGCTGAGAAACGCTTTCATTTGCTTTGTACTGCGGTAGACGGCTACCTCGGTTTTTAAGTTATGGTTCAGTGTGTTTTTGGTACAGCATTGGGAAATTCAAAACATAAAACTGCTTCTTTGTTTTTAACTTTTTTTTTTTTTTATAAAACCAGTGTTGAGGCTAGTTTACACTGTCACTAACTGTGGGGGGGGGGGGGGGGGGGGGGGGGGGGGGGGGAAACTGGAATTTTTTTTTTTTCCGGGGGGGAGTTTGTTTTTGTGATATATGTGACACAGATCGGATGTGTTCTCTGACCGGAAACAATTAACAGGAAAAAAACGCATGTATTCAGATATTTCAAGATCGGTTTCAGGCCTCATTCATATGTGGAAATAAATCAGATACAAATCAGATATGAGCCAATGCGACTGTCATGTAAACAGGCAGATCGGATTTTCTGAGGCATTGTGTTCTGTACGACAATTTGGTACTTTTACGCGGTTTAATGATTTTTTTTTGATTATTTTTAAAAAAAAATTGTTTGTGTTTCTTTGTTAAGCATGCACGATGTTTCAGATAGTATGGCAAGTGTAAACACATGAATCAGATATGGGTCACAGTTGAAAGAACGTTTAAACGGACGGTCCAAAAAATTGGATATATGCAACAAATCAGAATTGGCATCGAGACCTGCAGTGTAAACGAGGCCTTAGTGAACAAACTGTGGCTCTGGCTTTAAATGAAAGTGTTTGTTGTTACTGTTGGAGCTGGCTGCAACACACTTCATACTGCAGTTTATGCTGCTGCTATAAATGAGGAAAGAGATCGGAAGTGCTTCCACTTTTAGCTGCAAAATATTTTAGCAAACTGTGTATTTCAGTAGAATTGTTTCATTTCTATTTTATTGTGCTCTGATGCACATGTGCACTGACCGGGCTAAAAACAAAAAGTTCTGACAATGTTTTTTTGTTTTTTACATTCCCGTTAAGGTATGAAAACATTATTTTTAAAAGTTCTCTGAATGTTCAAAGCAGTTTTAAAATGTTTTAAAGATGTTTTTCTTTGATATTGTCATCATTAGAGATTATATTATGGGAATGTTACATTTTATCATTTGGTAAACATTGTGTGAATGTTACTTTAACATTCTGAAACATTAAGTAGTAACATTTAAATACATTAGATGGATGCCCAACTAAAACATTTCAGAATGATGTATTAATAACGTTTGAGAACATTATTAAAGACCAAATAACTTTGAAAAAATGTCACTGAAAGACGTTTGTTCAACATTAGCTGGGGCTCCATTGTCTGTGAAGTTTAACAGAGACTCGCTTTCTGTCAGGATGAGCCTTTATGCAAATGTAAATACTCACGTGAATTTCTAACATTTGCACACATCACACATTTTTCAGTTAGTTCGAAGCGCTTAATATAAAGCATGTCTTATGTTTAGGACTTGGATCACACACTTTCCCCACACCAGTGTATCAAAGTATATCAATAGAAACTGTATTTTCCCACTCAATGAGGGAAACAAACTAAGTACCCTGCTCTCGGTTACTGAAGCCTCGAGACTGGCAAGAGCCGCTTCCGAATTCTCAGTACGCATCTTGCTGGATCTGTCTGCTGCTTCTGACACAGTTAACCACCAGATCCTCCTGTCCACCCTCATAAAGATGGGCATCTCAGGAACCGCACTCAAGAGATTCAAGTCTTACCTCTCTGTTAGGTCTTTCAGGGTGTCTTGGAGGAGTGAGGTTTCTAAGTCACAACTTCTTGCTACTGGGGTTCCTCAAGGCTCAGTGCTTGGACCACTTCTCTTCTCCATTTACATGTCATCATTAGGGTCTGTCATTCAGAAGCATGAAGCATAGCTATCATTGCTATGCTGTTAACACTCAACTGTACTTCTCATTCCAACCAGACGATCCGAAAGTAGCTGTTCGCATTGCAGCCTGTCTGACAGACATTTCTGGATGTATGAAGGATCATCCCCTTTAACTCAACCTTGCTAAGACAGAACCGCTCGTGGTCTCAGCCAACCCAGCACTTCATCACAACTTCTCCTATACAGCTAGGTTCATCAACCATAACTCCTATAATAACCTGCCTATCTCAATCCGAGCAACTGAGTCTTTAGCCATTTTCAAACACTTTTTCGCCAGCACCTGACCAATTAATATTAGCACTTACTTATTCTATTCTATTCTATTCTATTCATGTTGGTCTAATTTATAAAAAAAAACTTGCTATGTGTACTGTGTTAGACTAACTGAGACTTTTCACTGCACTTGTTTTATGTTGCTCTCTCATTGGTCTGATTGCTTCTATTGTTCTCCTCATTTTGTTAGTTGTTGCATCAAAGTGTCGCTAATGATAATATAAATGTAAACTTCAAGTTTCAAATTATGTTCAGCATGCACAGAAGTTACACACGTCCATTGGTTAAAACAACACTACACTTGTTCAGTGCACATGTATACCGGTGCATATATATATACACCCCTACTCTGTACTGTTAAACAGTATGTGAGGCTTTTACTAAGTCTGTTCTGTTATGCAAAAATGCAGCTTTTATTCTTGGTGTTCTAACTAGTACTAATACTAGCTCAGAGCTGCAACAATGTAACAACTGATGTGCAAAAAACCACCTAGCAACACCATAGCAACCAGCCTGAAACCCCAGTCACCACTTAGCAACGCCCTGGCAACCACCCACGACCCTTCAGCATGTGGCAGTGAGTTTCGCATGAGTTACACGGCTCACATTGTCTTCAGAAATGTAAAAATGCAGCTGATTTTCATATTCTTCATGCCAGCTGCCAGAGCTGCGGTAATTTGTCAGGAAAAATTCACCCAACTCTGTTTGTTTCTTGCCAAGAATACTAATTAAAATGGGACCGGCTTAAACTTTGAATAGTTACAGATAAGGAATTAAATTTCACAGTTTTAAAATAATGATCATTGTGTCTTTGAGTCGTGCAGTGTTTTGGCAGCTTGAGGAAAAGTCACTGTTGTGTTGTTATTGTGTCTGCGCTCACCTTAGAGGCAGCAACCTGCTCCGACGTCTGTTCTGCGTCTGCCTCCATCACTCATACACGCTCTGATACACACAACACACACACACACGGTCATGCCGCTCTCACACTCTTTAACACTGCTAGTGTCTGAGAAACACTGGAGTAAACATCAGGTTTCAGAGACCTGCGATTGTGGCATGTAGATGCTCTCGACTTTGGAAACACAATACTTCAAGAGCACAAAACAGACACAGATGCTCACCTTTAGATACTCACACGCTCAGCATGTGAAGGTGAGCATTTGTTAGGACCTCCAGATGCATTTGTTCTTTTGTCTGACGGAGACATTGCAGCTCTGAGAGATGATGTGAGAACGTTTGATATCGTAATGTTTTGGGAATGCATAACGATATAAAGAAAGAAGCTTTTGTTGTAGCACTTCAGCAAGCTAAAACAAAAAATACTACATTTAGGTGACACTTTAGGGAGCAATTTTCACTATTAACTAGTTGCTTATAAGCATGCATATTACAAGCTTATTGGCTGTTTATTAGTACTTAAAGCACATACAGTGGGTAAAATAAGTATTGAATACATCACCATTTTTGTGCATTCTACTTTATTACACATAACTTCATTTCTGAACTTATTTGTATTGTTTTCTTTGTATGCATTGATTACTTGGATTGTTACCGACATCTGGTGAAAATTTCATGTCAACAGCACCTGTAGAAATATATTTACTGAGAAAAATGGTGGTGTTCAATACTTATTTTACCCGCTGTATTAATGTTCCGCATTTTAGACTAACTATTAATAAGCAGTAATTAGGAGTTTATTCAGGTAAAACTCATAGTTAATAGTAAGTTATAAATATTATTTTTGTAATGTGCAAGGATTTTTTTTGAAGGATTTGTCACAATATTTATTTTTTTTTGGTACAGAGAGTTATTTTATTATAATTATTTTGTTTGTTTATATATGTATGATTTTTTTAGAAAAGACTTTCTAGGGACATGAGATGCACATAAGCACCTGCTATAATCTCTATGTGCAGTTTAATTTTTCCCAGTCTTTGACTGGAATCATTTTTATTCCAATTATTCCCTATCCAAATAAACATGTAAATAATAAACATAGTGAAAACTGGACCCCAAACTAAAGTGTGGCCACAATTTATGATGTCAACTATTCAAGCCCAAAAAACACAAATACTGCAGTTATTGTTGAATTTTGGTAGCAAAATTCATAATTAATTACAAAGAAACAGCCAGTAATACTTTGAATCAAACATTACATTTTGAAGTAGAAAAACAGAAACAGTATTTTCTTGTAAAACATACTTCAATAATTTTTGTTTTATTTTACAACTTCAAATATTATATATTATATATGATGCTGTCATCTGACACATTGGAAGGAGATAGCGTATTTATTCATTTATTATGATTTTGCTCTATTAACAATAACTGTAGAATGGTATTTTGTCCTTGTCAAAGTCTTTCCCAAATCACAAATGTGATAGACGGCTTTGAATTTTATTTGTTATATATTTAATCAACTGCTTCCCGTTATATATGCAGTCGGCTTGTGATGCTCCTGCCGCTGCTGCAGATGAGTTCAGGCTGTATAGTAAACACTTCATGCTCTTTAGGGACCGGATGAATACTTGTGCCACACTGACGTCTGGAATGATTATTTTGAATCTAATGAATGATATTTTGTCTCTTGTCATCAGACGATGACACTGACCTTCGGCCGATGTCACTGTGAAAAGGTCGAACCCCTGGAGCTTAACGAGGAGGCTTCGTGTTAGTTTCATTCTGATGCAAGACAAAAAATGCTATTTGATGACATTTGTTAGATTAAATTAACTTGTGTAAATGATTCTGTGTGACTGAAGGAGTCTCAGACATCCAAGAGTTCTGCTCAGAACACAACACTGCGGATCTTTGGACTTTTTGAACATTTAGGCTATACATTGATGATGCTTTCAGCTACCAATATTTTACATTTTAAAATGATTTTTCAATATGTTTTCATCCAAGTCGTTGCATCCAAATCACAACTTTAATTCTGCATGTCTGTCCTCTTCATATATCATTGTTATTTATTTATAACAGCGTAAATTCAGAATCACTGGTGAACATAAAACACCAATAACTTCTGAAATATTTACTTAAATCATCTGTTGCAATGGACAAACTTTCAAAACACATCATGAAAATAAGATTTAAGTATAGTAAGATAAGTATTGAGAAATATATATTTATTTTTTATTTTTCAATAAACAAGTTTTGCAAAACAAAAAAAAAATGCTGGTATTTTCCAACTGTGCTTAGGCATCAGCAGCATTAGCAAATTATCATTAGATTTGTCTAACGAGCATGACGTCACTAAATGACAAAAGATTAAGAAAACACGAAGCATAAATAAAAACAATTATCCGTGTAAGGTACCGTCCCGCCTGTAAACAGGGTGAAAGAGCGAGGCACATTTTTGCCCCGCCCACTCTCATAGTGCAACTAATTAACATGCTAATTAACATAAGGAGACTGTGTTTTCAACACTGGTGACAGAGAGAGGAGGCGGAGCGATTTATGACCTCGCTCTTTATTATTCATGCTTAATGACGACATCTTCAGATACACGAGGGTAACGCTCATTAAAAACAGAACACACACACACACACACACACACACACACCTGACAAACACAAACAACACTCACATTGAGGAAATTAAAGCAACAACATCGTTATACAGAACATACAGTATTTTAAGATAAAAAAAAATCACACGAGCTTTATTTTATTATAATACCTCAGTGAATTCAACATGGGGTGATTTTTTTTTTATTATTATTATTATATTTTACTTTGGTTTGTAGAACACATGTGAATTAAATTGCTTATAGTGTTCATATAACATAATTTACATAATCTGAAATTGGACTGGATTCGTTCCGATTAATGAAAATTACTGCATGCATCAATTATTTTAACTCGTCTGCATTTTCAATGATTTTGGTTTAAAGTTTAATGTTCATCTTTGTCATGTCTCTGGGTGTTGTTAAAAAAAAGAACTATTCCCGAGATTATGTCTCTAACAAAACCAAACATGCTATCTTTGATATATATTAATTTGTATGCACTTTATTGTTTTTTTTCTCTTGTGTTTCCAATACCATTTTTCTTCCTGTTAGCTTGTTGCAAAATCTCTTTAAGTGACGAAAGTTATAGTTAAAGCTGAAGTGTCTGAGTTTGATATATGATCTGATATAAAAGTTTCTGCACAACAAGAATGACCTGACTCAAGTTACAATGAAAGAAACAATAGGTAATTATCGGTTATCGTTGATCTGTGCATCAGGAGTGAGATTATTTCTATCTTTCTCATCCATAAAGTCTACGTGAGTTCATTCAACGTTCAGTTTGAATCCAAAACAGATTGAAATCCCACATTCAAGCTGACACACATTGCTAAAGATGCCAATGGTAATTAATTAGCATCTCATTTGAAGGAGGAACAACGGGAAGAGCCGGAGCAATGCTGTTAGCCTTCAGGCCGGCCGTATCGGGGTCAGAGCTCGGGACGCTTTACTGATAGACGAGATACTGACTCTCAAGTGTTCATGCTTCATCTCAGTTTCATCGCAAACGCTCGAAGCTGCACAGACGCTGCGTTCACGAGACGCCAAACGCAGAAAACAACACCAACAATCAGACAGACGGCGGTTCAGTGTGGAACTAGATCAGAGCG
The DNA here is from genome assembly GCA_018155175.1 of Sinocyclocheilus anophthalmus. Classification (NCBI taxonomy): domain Eukaryota; kingdom Metazoa; phylum Chordata; class Actinopteri; order Cypriniformes; family Cyprinidae; genus Sinocyclocheilus; species Sinocyclocheilus anophthalmus. The sequence goes on from JADLZN010004130.1 coordinate 149,294, forward strand.
TTCACATCTGACGATAAAAGCCAAAGAGACGTAACGTTCCCAAACACATGCCGAAAAACTCATTACAGCTTTCAAACTGCAGCTCGTTAAGAAGGAATTGTAGGATCATCTACACTAAAAATAATAAAAAGTAGCGTACTGTTTCAGAGAATAATGTTATTTTAAATCCAGAGCTGGGTAGTAACAGATTACATGTAACCTGGATTACAAAATCAGATTACAAAAATCGGTTACACTTTATTTTAAGGTGTCCTTGTTACAGTGTAATTATACATTTAAGTACTGAGTAATACAGAGTAATACATGTAGTTACTATATGGTTAGGGTTAGGATTAGGGATGTTTGTGTACATGTAATCATGCATAATTAACTGTTATTATAATACTAGGTGCATGTATCGTGTGTAACAAGGATACATAATCAGATTCCGAAAATTAAGTACTTGTAATTAGATTGTATTACAATGTAAAATGCTCATAATCAGTTACTTTTTTATGGATTACATATTATACATATTATTCACAGGTCATTCAGAATGTGTTGATTCTCCCTAATTCGTATATTTTCTCTTTTAAATTTTCCTTACTAAAAATCCTACAGTGTCATAGCACTTAGCTTTGACTGTATTCACAATATAGAATGCTAATCTAAATGTCATGCAAATAAATTTGCAAATCTGAATTAGGGTGACAAAAGCACCTCTCAAGCAATTAGACCATATATGAAATAAATAATTATGCGAGTTACTAAACGCCGGTGATGTGTAGCTGAGAAACACTGTGTCTTCATCATATCCAGTGACCTTCAGTTTCTGTTGATTCTGGAAGTCTGGACAAAAATATTTCAAACCTGTAAGACTTTGGGCGTGTAATGTAGTTGCTGTATTCATGTTTATTCATGTTTTGTCAGCCAAACCCCTTTAACAGCTTTTTATTAACTTAAAAACCCACAGTTTGTACACATAGTTCTTTCGTTAAGCCGAGTTTAAGAAACTCCGGTTCATTGTAATGTGCAATGCAATTTATGATGTCGATATCAAAACACGAAATATATTTTATTTGTCTTTGCTTTTTATATAAATAAAAAGAAGTTAGAAAAAAAGTAATCTAAGAGTAATCAAAAAAGTAGTAAGAATGCAGTAACTAAAATGCTTAACCTAGACTGCGTTACTAACTACTACAGCAGCATTGACAAAAATATGTTGATATTCAAGAGACGTTAAGGGGTTGTTTACGCAACACCGCTTTCAACTAAAAACGGAAAACTTTTAATGTGATTTGGACGTTCATTTGCATGACTTTTTTTAGGGTGTGAAAATGCAAACTTTTTAAAATGAGTTTCAAAGTGCACGTTTCAAAAGTCAAAATGGGGATGTTATTTGCATGCGTATTGTGTTCTTTATAAAGTGGCATCGCCACCTACTGGCCTGGCATGAATAATATGGTGTTTTTAGTTGTTTTCGTGGATCTGTGTGAACAGGGATCATTTTGATTGTTGTCGTCTGTATGTGAAAAACACAAAGGAAAAACGTTCAGTTGTATTCAGTTGCATGTATCAAACGTCATCAACATTTTTTTACTACATTCTTTTCAATAATGATTGAACAGCAGACTAATGACTGAAGGAGACAAACATATATGCCGCTTTATCTCAGTGTTTGTGAAAACCTGGCCTGGCTTTGCACTGTAACCGGACTGAACCGCGTCCAGAGCGGGCTTAGTCAGGTATTATCCAGTCCCAGAGGATCACTGCAGGAGAGAGTCAGCCTGCTCTTATTGTACCTGACACACTCAAACACACACAGATACTCGCCAAACACCTCTAATACGCTGTCAAACCCTATTTATGCCTCTAACACACACACACACACACACAAACTCGTTTTGGAGTCCCTCAGGTCCAGCAATTACAGCCACAGGAATCACACAGGCCAGAAGCACAGCAAGGCCTTCAGAGGAGATAACATGACACACACACACAAACACACACACACACACACACTCCAGCACTGCTTCTGTTCTGTCTTACTCAGAAACGAGAACAGTAGAGAGTGACCAGAGACGTCATGCTCCAAAAACACAAGAATAAAAAAAAAAACACCATAAGGGGCTGCGGATGCATTCTTGCATTCTGTTTGCTATATATTTATTTTAATTGTTGTTCTATGTTCACATGCACCAGACACATGTTTCTGGCCGCTGTGCTGCATCTACACTACTATTCAAGAGTTTTTAAAACAAGTTATTTATGTTCAGCAAGGCAGCATTTATTTAATCAAAAATACAGTAAAAACTGTAAAAATGCAAAATATCATTACCATTTAAAATAACTGTTTTCTATGTGAATATACTGTAAGCTATAATGTATTTGTTGAAACAGTTGTGCTGCCCAATATTTTTTGTGCATGGAAACTGTGATACATGTTATTGTTCGGGGATTCACGGATGAATAGAAAGTTCAAAAGAACAGCATTTATTTCAAATATAAATCTGTTGTAACATTATAAATGTTTTTACTGTCACTTTTCGTCAGTTTAATGCGTCTTTGATGAATAAAAGTGTTCATTTCTTTAAAAAAAAATGCATCACTGACCACAAAGTTTAGGGCATAAACTCTAAAGTCTTCTGAACATGTCTTCATAGTTTTCATATGATACTAAACCTAATGAGAACATGCAGATGGACAAATATGATTTGAGAGCTGCTTTAATTAACCACTTTAGTTTTAATCTGTTCTTGTTGACTTGTCTGAACTACTTTAATGTCACTTCGTGGTGTTTTTCTGTCTTGTCTATTAATTACATAGAAAAGATCAATATGGATGTTCTGCTAATCATCTGAAGCACCCCCAGGAGAAAAAGTCAGTCATATTTATATTACTATAACGCAAGACTGTGCTGAATTAAGCGAAGAATTTGCCCAACTCAACCACAAAGCTAAAGTAAGAACTGAAAGTGTGTTTGAAGGTACTCTTAACGTCTCCGACTGCTCTGACCACATCATCTCAATGTATGATGTTTATACGCAGCTGTTATTGGTACCAGGCCGCATCGGCTCGTGCGTCTCCAGTAAAACGTTCGTCTGACCACAACAAAGCGCTTTAAGACTGAAGCGGGTCACAGGAGCCGAGCATCGCTCAAACATCGCTTTACAAGTTTCTCCTCCTCAATGACAGGAAAACCTCGCGCTCCTGTGACTCATCAAATCATAAAACACAAAAAAAGACAAAGTTTAATGTGCAGAGATCCCGATGGGTCGCTCATAAAGATTTATTTTATTTTATTCCATTTCACATACGCGGACATTGGCCATCGCGGCTTGGCCGGCTGTTATGGGCGTGTAAAATAAATTGTAGTTTTATCGTAAAGATACAGGCACTTTAGCAGAGCGCATCCAAATGGATTCAAAGTGTTTATGAGGACTGTTGTCCTGGAAAGTAAAAGGTATCAATTAAATGACAAATGCAACGTGTAGATGAGTGTGTGTGTGTGTGTGTGTGTGTGTGTGTGTGTGTGTGTGTGTGTGTTTGGCATTGCTCTCGTGTCCTCAGTTTAAATGTGAAATTCAGCACATGCATATTTCAGCACTCAGCAAACTTATGGGGGTCAATCCAGACACGGCGGTCCAGATGGGTTTGGATCTCTCACACACACACACACATACAGTATATTTACAGCATGAGAGACAATAACGTCTCTCAACGCTGTCACACAACACAAGCCAGATGCTGATTTATTTTTATTTATGTCTGGATTCTCTCTGCCACACAAACACATTGTGGAAACGTGGTAGAGAAAGTGACGCTCTGATCTCTCAGAATTCATGAATCCTTCAGGACAGGATCGTTAGAGGTGTAATTAGACAAAATGAGCACAATGCGTGATCATCTGTCACCTGTACATCAACGTTTGGCCATCTATATTCATATCTGACTCTACAGATGAATATGCATATCATTTGACCTATAGATTTAGACCCTACAGGTTAATATATGAATGAATTCAATTCAGATTCATTATGTTAGTATGTGATTCTATAATTCGAAGGTGCTCAAACTTTTCACTATGAAGGGCAAACATATCAAGCTTGATTGAGTGCCGTGGATTGAAAGTAAATGTTGAAATTATAACCATCTACATTACATTATTTAAAAAAAAGGTGTTTTCTCAACATTTAAATGCATAATAAATAAATAAATATTAATTACAGGGTTATTATCATTAACTAAAACAAAAACCATAACCATAAAAAAATGTTACTTGAAATTAACATTAACTGAAAAAAAAAATCAATTATGAAAACCAGAAATAAAAAAATTAGTTGACAAGGTAACATTTCTCATTTCCATTTAGTTAATGAGATTTTTATGATTTTAATAATGATTTTTAATAAACTAAAACTGAAAAAAAAACTCTAAACACATATTTAAAATAAAATGTTAATAAAAAAACAAAAAATAAATAAATAATACAAAATAAAACATTAAAAGGTAAAAGGAAAATAAATCCATTAAAAGTATGAATAACAACTGCAGTTGTGTATGATTAATAAACTATAAATAGATTAATGATGATGAATTATATAATGAAAAAAAAATATTAGAAGATTATGAAGATATGCTTCAATGCCATTTATTTATTTATTTATCCATCCATCCTTCCCACCCTCCCTTGTGAACCAAAATCAAAAGTCAAAGGTCATCTGACCCATGGGTTCTGGTTTGGGCATCTATGCTTTATATAAATATCTTCACCTATAGTTTATAAATAGATACTCTTTACTAGTATACTTTAAACCAGGCCCTATAGATACATACTAAGTAGTGTAATTTAAGGCATGGATCTTCAGGGTCAATATGGGGAATGTCCAATATCCTAAATCCTTGAGAGAGAGAGAGATTGTGTGTGTGTGTGTTTTGTGTCCCATGAGAACACTAAAACCCATAATCTTTCTCATCATTTGAACACGAGTCCCCAGAGCAACTGACAGAGAGAGAGAGAGAAGGAGGTTTCGAGGGAAGGAAAACAACATTTCACATTCACAGATGAACCCAATTTGGTGCGGTTTGGAGTGTAATTTAGATCAAACATCTCCATGTAAATGAGTCAGGCTTTCTTAATTAGGTGGCTACGCAGAGAGAGAGAGATGAAAAACTTGCAGTGCTCATCATCTGAAGTGGGTGTGGCAGCTGAAGTCAAACAGGCTCCGCCCCCTTCATGATCTGAGCCAACCCTCCAAACCGACTCCACGTTGCCAACAGACTTGGTGACGCTGGTTTTGATTGGTTGTGAGACGTTCATTCCCATGGTGATCAGTAAGTAAATAGGTCATTCCTCTCTGATTTAGCTGTCGGTAGAGAAACACTCTGCCAACAAGCTGCAATCGACACTTATGCCAAAAACACTGAACTCCAGCCAAGCTCCAACACACACACACTCATGCTCTTACAAATCAAACCTACACATACAACCTCACAAATCTCAAGTTTGCACACATACACACACACACACACACACACACACACACTGAGTGTCTGCATACAGTGATGCACTCGACCTGTCGGATGTGTTTTAAACATTTAAGTGATACAAAATCAAATCATACTAACATAATTCTCACAGAGAGAGAATCTCATTCAGCTGCCACAATCACACGAACATGAAGCTCAGAGATCATTTAAAGGGCCCCTGGGTTACAGGAGCCACCTGGACACCAACACACACACACGCACACACATATATGCGTACAGTGTCTTTTTACTGTTAAACACTAGAGTGTGAGTGTCTGCATTACGGTTGTTAATTTAGGGTTGAGATTAAGAAAATATCACAATTTCATGGTTTCATGGTATACAATATAAAGAAAATCAACTATGTTGTAAACTATAAAGGAACCCTCTCATTTGGTACATTAATATAATATTAGAATTACAATAAGGAATATAATACCCAAAACGTATTGTATTCATTTTATAATCATTATATTTAACTACTACTTACGTATAGCCTATAATATTCACACTAAAATAAAAATGCTGTACAGCTTACAGTACAAAGTTTTAAATTGCACACAATATATTTTTCTTATAAACTTGTCTTCATGACTGAAAACATTCATAAATTATTAACAGTTTAAGGAAATAAGCTCCTCTCTAGTTTTTTTTTTTTTCCCCAGCTAAGAAACTCTGAACACTGGACAACTTTCCTAAGGCACATGTAACATTAGCTGCTTTATTAAATGGTTTACTGACATCTTTACATGAATGAAACACTGGTTTTGTGATTATATAACAGCTAATACATATCAGTAAGATGTATCGTATCTTTCAACATACCTTCTGATGTTCATTCATGTTTATTTTGTGCTACAACTTGTAGTAAAGCAGAAGAGCTGATTGGTTCACTTGCACACCACCTTAATTGTAATACTGTTCAAAAGTTTGTGGTTTGTAAGTTTTTGAAATAAGTCTCTTCTGCTTACCAAGGCTGCATGTATTTGATCAAAAAGACATTAAAAGCAGTAATAGTGTGAAATATTATATATGTTAAAATGTAATTTATTTCTGTGATCAAAGCTGAATTTTCATTACATCATTACATTACACGCTGATTTGCTGCTCAAGAAACATTTCTGATTAGTATCAGCTATCAAAAACTTTTGAACAATAGTTTATATAGTATGCCCAGACTCAGTCAAAAGGAGCAAAGTTGATTGGACGGCACTTTATAGTACAAATGTAGGATGACCCAAAACATACAGCTAAAGGAGTTTTTGAAGGTAAAAAGTGGAATATTCTAAAATGGCCATGTCAATCTCCTGATCTAAACCTGATTGAGCTGCATTTCACTCGCTGAAGACCAAACAAAAGGCAGAAAGACCCACAAACAAGCAATAACTGAAGTCAGCTGCAGTAAAGGCCTGGCAAAGCATCACAAAGCAAGAAACCCAGTCTCTGCTGATCTCCATGAGTTCCAGACTTAAGGCAGTCATTGCCTGTAAAGGATTCTCAACAAAAATATACATTTTTTTATTTATGATTATATTTATTTTTCCAATTACATTTGAGCCCCTGAAAATGGGGGACTGTGTATAAAAATGGTTGTAATTGCATTTTATGTTATATTTTTGTTCAACCCATTGAATTAAAGCTACAAATCTGCACTTTTATTTCATCTTGTTAGTTTTATTTTAATTATTATTCTAGTGGCATACAGAGCCGCAATTATGCAAATCGTGTCAGTGTCCAAATATATGGACCTGTATATTTTAGCTGTGTATTTCTGACCATCTTATTTTATAATATACATTCTTACAATCCTACAGATATGTATTTCTTCAGTCAGTCTCTCTGTTTTGTGTTTAAAATAAAAATGTCTCCATCCTCGAAATCTGCCTGATCAGGCACTTTGTGCTTAACTTGTTTCTTGAACAGAAGTGAACTTTTCAGTAGATTCACATCACTGCTGCAGTTTGATCAAATTAAAGAGTTTCTCTGTGAGAATGAGACGAGACGCGTCTGTGATAATGAGTTGAAAAGTTTGAGCCATCCTGTTCTCTAATGATATGTCACAGCATACAGTACATCTCACACACACGCATGTTTAATTGAGCAAATATCACAGACTTATATTGCTGTTATAAGTCAACTATAATGAATAGAGACAATGCCAAATACTAACCCTGAAAGAAAATGTATTGTTATTGTGTTGTTAAAATTAACAGAAATAACCATGAAAATGTTCCATTTATGGATTTGTCTTCTCCAGATATTAACTGATGGACTGGAGTGGTGTGGATTATTGTGATGTTTTTATCAGCTGTTTGGACTATCATTCTGACGGCACCCATTCACTGCAGAGCACCCATTGCTGAGACACTGATGCAGTGCTACATTTCTCCAAAGTCTGATGAAGAAACAAACTCATCTACATCAGATTTGCCACAATACCAATGTCGGCAATCAAAACTCAGAGATCTGCATATGAATCTCATTTAAAAAAAGCTGAGCGGATTCATTTTATAGCTCTATACTTACTTGCTTACTTGCTGATGACTAGTGACTCATTTGGTTTTGATTTATTCTGGGGAAGTTTAGGAGGAGCATCTGAGAACGTCTTGAAAATTAAGACATATAATTGAAGTCTCCTGAGACGCTGAGAAACACACACCTGTCTATCTTCACACAGATCACAGCAGGTCAACACACACGTCAGAAGGTTACTGTAAGTGTTCATCTGACGGATGTAATGTGACACTTCACGTCTCTGTGGAGAGACAGAGACACGGACACTCGGGACGAGGAAAGACGGGATTTCCAAACTCCCAGTTCAAAGGCTTTGAGTTAATTAGTTCTCATAATCTGATGAGACGCTGATACAGTGTGTGTACACACACACGTCCTGATATGGCAGCCGCAAGTATTTGGCCACTTACATTATATAACAAAATAACAAATCAAGTGTCATTTACGGCAAAAAAAAAAAAAAAAAAAGACAAACCAGAACATTGACAGAAAATGGAATGTTGGTCTCTTCTGCTAACCAAGTCTGCATTTATTTGATCAAAAATACAGTAAAAATTGTGAAATATTACTACAATTTAAAATAGATGATTTCTATGTGAATATTGTCACGGTCGGTGGTTGTGTGAGGAGCGCGGACGAGGAACGAGGAGACCAGGAGTACGAACCAAAGGGATTTATTCTTGTCACAGGGAATCACACGTAGCACGAGGAGATGACATCAACATACAATTCCAGACCAGGGAGAACTGAACGGCTAGAACTAAATAGGGTAGATAACGAGGGGCAGGCAGGTGATGGGGATAACTAATAACAAGAAACAGGTGATACTAATACTGTGAAAAGGAACTGGAAGGACCAAATAAGGAAAACAGGAACATACAAGTGACGTCCCGCCAGTCGGGGGAGGTCGGGGGCTCGGGAGCCATGGCGGATCAGGGGGCTTCGGGAGGCCATGGCGGAACCGGGGAATCGGGAGCCCTCCGTGGGCCATACTCGGGATCCGGAGCCCTCTCTGAGCTTAATGGAGAAACGAGATCCCTCCCTGGGCTTAATGGGGAAACAGGATCCCTCCCTGGGCTTAACAGGGAAACAGGAACCCTCCCTGGGCTACACTCAGGAACAGAAGCCCTTCCTGGGCTGAACTGGGGATCAGGAGCCCTCCGTGGGCTAAACTCTGGAACAGGAGACCTCCGTGGGCTAAACTCAGGAACAGGAGCCCTCCGTGGGCTATATTCCGTGAAGGAGCCCTTCCTGGGCTTAACTCGGGAACTGGAGCCCTCCTTGGGCTATACTCGGGAACAGGAGCCCTACGTGGGCTTAACTGGGGATCAGGGTAGCGCTTACGGGGTGCTGGCACTGGCGGGTGCTCTGGAGGAGCAGGCACACCAAAGCGCTTTCGAGGAGCCGGCACCGGGGGGCGCTCTGGAAGGTGTTTACGAGGAGCGGGCACTTGGGCTGGAACCGACACTTGGCCCACATGAACGTATGGGGAGTTGCCACATTAATGTTCAATGGGTTTACCATATTATTGTCGGGCGGGCTTGTCACATTAATGTCTGGCGGGCTTGCCTGAGGAACGGCCGGCTTACTTGACTCGGGAACGGCCGGCAGATGGGTCCCGGATCGGGATAGGTTTGTAAACTTTTTCGGAAGCTCTCCAAACACCGGATGACTCCCTCTGTCCAGCCGAGGTTGGTGGTGTCTGGAAGCTCCGCGGGACGATGGTTGGTTATCCCGATCCGGAACAGCGTCAGGAGGGTTTTTCCCTCGAGGGAGCTGGCAAGGGCGAGCGGCACGAACGCCCTCGTGTAGAGAATTGGGTCGGGGTTCGCCTGAGCCACGGCGATTAACATCGCTCGTTCCTCCATTTGGACGGGGAGAAACAAATGGGAAAACAAAACAAAAAACACTTTTCAAAAAACGAAAAACAAACACGGGTAGAAGGGGTGCCGCTTATTGTCACTTTGTGGTCTGGAATATTGTCACGGTCTGTGGTAGTGTGAGGAGCGCGGAACGAGGAATGTGGAGACCAGGAGTACGAACCAAAGCGATTTATTCTTGTCACAGGGAATCACACGTAGCACGAGGAGATGACGTCAACATACAATTCCAGACCAGGGAGAACTGAACGGGCTAGAACTAAATAGGGTGGATAACGAGGGGCAGACAGGTGATGGGGATAACTAATAACAAGGAACAGGTGATACTAATACTGTGAAAAGGAACTGGAAGGACCAAATAAGGAAAACAGGAACTCAACGGGAACATACACGTGACAAATATATGTTCAAATGTAATTTATTTCTGTGATCAAAGCTGAATTTTCAGCATCTTTACTCCAGTCTTCAGTGTCACATGATCTTCAGAAATCATTCTAATATGCCTAATTCTCAAGAAACATCAATGTTGAAAACAGTTGTGCTGCCCAATATTTTTGTGGAAACTGTGATACATTTTATTTTTCAGGATTCACAGATGAATAGAAAGTTCAAAAGAAAAGCATTTATTTGAAATAGAAATCTTTCGTAACATTATAAATGTATTTACTGTCACTTTTGATCAATTTAATGCATCCCTGCTAAATAAAAGTAATAATTTATTTAAGAAAAACTACCTTACTCCAAACTTTTGAATGGAGCTATTGTAAATTATTTAAATATTATAGTAGTATTTGTTGTACTGCCATTAATTTAGGCAGACTGTAATTTTACAGTAATTTTCAAAAAGTAAATATCACATTTATTAATGTGAAGGAAAATGTGCCTAAATGCAATGAAAATAGTCATACTGCAAAAAATTAAAAATAAAGCTTTATGCTTATAAAAATACATTTTCTTGCAAATATGATAATTAGTTCTTATTTCATAAGTATATTTTAAAAAACTAATACAAAATATAACTTACCCTTTTCTTTTGATTGAGGGAAAATGCTCGCCCTGCACGTGTCAAGAAGAAACAACAGGAACATTTATTTGTTTTTGTGAAAACTTTGTTAGTTTTACAGTTGATCGGTGATTCATAACAAACAGAGCAACACGTTAATCTGAGATGTTCTTATTAGAAATGAAGGTGTTCCACACACACACACACACACACACACACAGAGAGAGCGGAGGGAGCTGTCAGTAATCTCTTTATCACTGAATCATGGGGTGTGTGTGTAATATGTGGAGCTCAGTGGGAGCAGACGAGTGTTAAAGCGGTTACCTGCGCTGATCACACATTTATCAACATCATTTTAGCAGCAGAGACCTGCTCCGCTAACAGCTTCCTATCGCAGAAAGGGCATCGTAATGAATTATTGTTTTGCAGCTGGCTGGAAAATTGTACTTTCTTGTGAGCGGTGAGAGCAATAAATCACACGAGCACATCAGCTACTGGAGGACTGCTGACTGCTGGAGTTTCAGTCTGCTACACACACACACACACACACACACACACACTGACCGCGGTTCAGACGCACAGAGATGGATCCGTCCCGGATGCTCACACCAAACCTGAGGAGCTTCTGATTCAATTCATTCATTGAAAGTTACCTAATCTTTATTAATGTTCTCAAAACATGAGCAAAAAATGGTACTTATTCATAACACGGAATGTTTCTGAAACATTTTATTTTTTTAATTTGTTTTTTTAAATGTATTTTTCCAGATTCTTTTGAGATCATTTAAAAGTTCTATTAAAGTTCCGTTAATGTTTGCAAAATTATCAAATGTAATGTTGCCTTAACATTAATGCACAACTACAAAAATGTGTAAAAAACTGGATGTTTTGAACGTTCAGAGAACATTCAGAAATAACGTTTTCATAACATATGAGAACGTTAGCTAAACGTTAATTAGAAGCAATTGTTTCTTATAACAAATGTCTATTTTTCACCGTGAATTTAACGGTAAAAGACTGTAAAAATGCTACAGCAAAAACCTGTTAAATGGTTAATGGTAAATTCCCCTACTATATACGGTGGAAAACTGTATTGGACATTACATGTAATTTTACGGTAGTATACCGTTTTACAGTGAATAACCGTCCATTTACATTCCCTGCGCTACATTTCAAATTTGATGGGTTTTTTGTTTTTTTTTTCTTTTTCTTTTTTCTTTTCTTAAGTTTTTTCTTATCAGTTTTGTATATTAGGGTTGTGTGTTACACCTAATGTTGTTAAATGAATGTTTATTGCATTATTTCAGTATCATGTGTGTTACCGTGATGGTGTTTAGTGTTTGTGTGAATCACACACTGTGCACCTTCTATATATGTTATTATCTAAAAGCTGCTTGTGATGGGCTTTGGTTCATCATGTGACTTTCTCATCACCTCCTGCATTTGGTGGTTATCAGTGTATTACAAAGCTACAAAACAGATTTCAGTACTTCAATAGGTTGGTATATTAACATTATATCAGGTAGTTTAACTGTAAATTGAAGTTAAAACCGTAAAACCTAAAATGTTGCTACCGTATTTTTACAGTAAAATTCCGGCAACCACAGCTGCCGTTTTTTTACCGTAAATTTTTACGGATTTTTTTTTACAGTGCATCTTTGTTAGGAGGGTATGCGCTAACATTCTCTGGAGTCTGTAGAAACGCCGGTCTGTTTTCACAGATCTCTGCTTTGTTTCTTATTCGACACGCTGATGAAACACAATCCACCCTCAGCTCGGTATAATTTATTGAAGGCCAGCGTTTGGTTTGTGTGAAGGCCTAACCTGACGGGAGTCTGGACGGAAGCCAGACGTTAAACAGGTAATGAGAGTGTTTATCAGACACAGCACAAGGTGGGAAAAGCATTTCATCAGACAGCAGATCAAAGTGCTTTCCGTTCCCGTTCTATTCCCTCACGCTCCGCGGAAACAAAGCGCTGTTAAGGGATGAAAGCGGCGCGAGAGCGAGGAAACACAGGGGGGCATTCGTCAGTCCTGTCTGATGCCGGAGAACATTACAGCATTATTCCCTGCTATCTGTAGGTGAGCCGCTGCTGTATAGTGAAGACATCAGGCAGCTGCAGATAACATGACGTGTGGACGCTCGATGGACGAGCCGCTGGCTATTTCTGAAGCATGGAAACATGAACATGTGAATCTTTCTCCGCTGGCATCATAATCTTCTTGAATTACAGCAGGAGAACTCTTTCTGAAGGAGTCGTCTGCTCAGATTACTCACATAAAACAGTTTCTGCCTCTGCCATTTTTTATGTGGAGAAACGTATCATGATGAATCGTAATACAATAACCAGCTTTAAGTTTAAGAGTCAATTTGGATTTCATGTTTTCATGATTTTAAATTTTACTTTGACTCTTCTTTCAGTGCTGAGCTCCAATCGGATTGGCTGGTTTTCAGTGTTGGGGAAAGTTACTTTTAACAGTAATCCATTACAATATTGCGTTACTTCGTAAACAAAGTAACTAATTATGGATTGTACTTTTTATTGAAAGTAATGCGTTATGTTACTTTTGCGTTACTTTTTCAATCTGGGCTGGGCTTGCTTGTTTGCTTTTAATATAAAAAGTTATATTTTTGGCAAATATAAAAGCCCTTTCATACCAAAAGCCTCTTCTAAAAAAGAACTAGTAATGAATATTGGACGGTTTTTAAGACAAATTATTTATTTTCTAGCAAGAGGCCTTAAATAAAAATAAATATTTGAAATAATAATTAAAAATACACTAGTATGAGTAATATATATATGGTTTGCAATTACTGAAAAATAAAATAAAATAACAAAAAAATACATGGGCTCACGAAAAAAAGTAATTAACCTGTAATGAATTAACTTAATAAATTATTTTAGATAAATATTGTACTTCTCTTTTAAGGGGGGAAAATGCAGGTTTGGTAATTAAAATAAACCTACAATAACCTGAATATATAAATAATGTTAAGCCCAAGCTGCTGCATTTACTTGCTCAAACGTACAGCAAATTGTGAAATATTATTACAACTGTTTTCTATTTTAATATATTTCAAAATGTGATTTATTAATATTCCCTAAGATGGGACAGGCCAAAATCATAATTTTCTAGAAATACAGACCTTGATGTGTTTGCAAACAGCACACCTCGCACAAAACTGTGCTCATGTTTTCTTTTATGTCAGATAATAATTTATCCAACACGTCTGAACATATCTTTTCTTACTCCAAAGAACACAGGATCTGTGCCTTTATTGCTTTACAAAAGTAATGGGACACCAATTTGCACCTTATTTGTAGAAAGTGCCATTTGTGTGAGAGTTTATTGCAGAATCAGCGTTCTGCAGCTCCTCTGCCATTAGTTTCTCTCAGAGCTGCTGTTTGCTCACAAAACTAGGAGAAGGACACGCAGAGAGACAAATGGAAGACGGGGACCCGGATAAATGACACAACAGGCTTCATATTCTTAATGTAAAACGCTTTAGTTGCTCAGAAACGCCATTAAAACCCTCCTCCAGTTTACAGGCGGCCGCTAAAACAATCCCCCGCTAAAAGTGTGATGGCAAGATGCTAAGTAGATTCCAGCGAGACGGGACACAAAGTCGTGTGATTCTCAGAGCTGTGTTATGTAGACGAGAAGACGGGCCACATTCGTAATGGGCAGTAATTACAGGAACCCAAACGGCTCGAGTTACACAATCCCCTGATCATTTACCATCACAAACATCAGAGGACGAACACGAGACACGAGACACGAGACAAGCATGACAGAGAGAGAAGAGAGAGAAGAGAGAGAGAGAGAGAAAGAAAGAAAAAGAGAGAGAGAGAGAGAGAGAGAGAGAGGGAGACAGACACACTGAGAGAGAGAGAGAGAGAGAGAGAGAGGGAGAGAGAGAGAGAGTGTGTGAGAGAGAAGAGAGAGAGAGAGAGAGGGAGACAGGCACACTGAGAGAGAGAGAGAGATTGAAATTTATAACACCTTTATTATAGAAAACTCACATTCAAAAAACAAAACCTCATTAGATTATACAATATTATTTTATATAGAATATTGCATATATATTCAATCTCTTTATATAGCAATATCTATTAAGTCTTGCGTACAAACACATCTAATCCATCTTACTTAGGGGGGGGGGGGGGGGGGGGGTGGAAGGAGCACCGGGTTACTTGGACCCTTATAAAAACAGCAGCATCCCTAAACAGACGTTTGGGTTACAGACTTACTGTGTGTGTGCTGTGTGTGTGCTGTGTGTGCTGTGTGTGTGTGTTGTGTGTGTGTGCCGATGTGAGTGTGTGTGTGTGTGTGTGTGTATGAGGTGTGTGTGTGTGTGTGTGTGTGCACGTGTGTGTGCTGTGTGTGTGTTTGTGTGTGGGGGTGTATGTGTGTGTGTGTGTGTGTATTGTGTGTGTGTGTGTTGTGTGTGTGTTGTGTTGTGTTGTGTGTGTGTGAGAGAGAGAGTGTGTGTGTGTGTGTGCGAGGTGTGTGTGTGTGTGTAGTGCGGTGTGTGTGGCGAGTGTGGTGCTTGTGTGTGTGTGTGTGGCGTGGGTGTGTGAGGTGTGTGTGTGTGTGTTTGTGTGTCAGAGTGTGTTTGTGTGTGTGTGTGTGTGTGGGTGTGTGTGTGAGGGTGTGTGGGTGGGGTGTGGGTGTGGGTGTGTGTGTGGTGCGACGAGGCGACGCAGTGTGCGCATTGTGTGTGCGAGGGTGTGTGTGGTGTGGGCGTGTTTGGGCTGTGTGTTGTGTGTGTGTGTGTGTGTGTGTGTGTGTGTGTGTGTGTATGTTGTTTGGGCAAGCGAGTTTGGATTATGGTGGTGTGTGTGTGTTGTGTGTAGGTGTGTATGTGGTGTGTATGTGTGTGTGCGCAGGCGAGTGTGGGTGTGTGTGTGTTTTGTGTGTGTGTGTGGTGTGTGTGTGTATGTGGTGTGTGTGTGTATGTGTGTGTGCGCATGCGAGTGTGTGTGTGTGTGTGTATGTGTGTGCCATGTGACAAGGTGTGTGGTGTGTGTGCTTGTGTTTGTGTGTACCTACTTAACCATATTTTTGGGACAAATTTGTACCCAGAAGTGAGCAAAACCTGACAAAATCACCAAAAACATAAATTTGGGGACGTCCTCGTTTGTAAAACTGGTATGAAAATAAAGTAAACAACGTTTTTTTTAAATTGCAAAAATGCAGAAAGTCTCCTGTGAGGGGTAGGTTTAGGGGTAGGGTTGGTGTAGGGCAATAGAATATACGGTCTGTACAGTATAAAAACCATTACACCTATGGGGAGTCCCCATTTAGATAGCTAAGTAAACATATGTGTGTGTGTGTGTGTGTGTGTGTGTGTGTATGATCTGTCACAGATCTGTGTGTTATCAGAAGAACATGAAATGGAGAGAGCTGATAACTGCTTAGACTCTCTCTTTCACACACACACACACACACACACACAATCTCTGGGCCCGCATTTATTTTATAACTTTTTAAAACGTGAAGCTATCAGCGTCAGATTTCTGAGATATAACAGCAAACCGTACGGCTCTCAAAACCAAACACAAACCAGCAGACACAGACAGAAACAGATTTACAGACACTTTCATCACTTCTGCTGATGGACTAAAGGTTATTTGAAAGAAAAACTGTCTTTATAATGTTTCATCAGAGCGTAATAACTCACTCGGCCTGTGGATCTCTGATTTTTCATCAGTCCGTCATACAGAAACACTTTTCTCCATCCAGTCACTTCTTCCTGGCCTGCGTCACAGAGACACAGCAGTGGAATGAGTGGAGAGCAGTGTTTCACAGTGACGCTGTAATGCAGTGTTGCACATGAACAACCTGAAGCAATACTGAAACACTTTTCACAAGACTGTGATGATGTGTTTTCAGCAGTCATCAGCATCGTAAATCCTCAAAGGTTTTTATTTATTTTTTTAAATATCGTCTATGGGAGGGACGGTAAATTTGACATCATTCGTTATCAGTCTCTCTAATTTAAATTTTTTTTCCTTTGATTGAAAGTCATGAAAACACTATCGTGGAGTTTTTATTCTGCTATTTGAGCAAATGTGAATGCAAAAAGATATTATTGTGGTACTCTCCCGTTCACTGCTCTCAAAGTTAACCCAACTACGACGACTTCTGCTGCAGAGAAACCCGGAAATGGGAAAAAGGTCTATAGTGTCAACAAAATCTGTTTTCGTAAATTTATTTTTTATTTTTTGCCCACAGGGAAAAAAGAACTACATGAATTCATCAACGAATCCAGATGAAAAATGCGTGGATTGAAGCTGCAGGTTACATACGCAGGTTCACAAACAATAAGTTCCTCGTAAGCTTCTCAGTTCATGTTGTGACTGTTTTCATTAAGAACTGCAAAAAATGATTTTCTTAGTATTTATGTCTTATTTTGCATTTACTTCTTGTCTTTTTCAGTACAAATATCTAAACATTCCTAAATCAAGTTACATTTATCTGAGAAGTGAAGTTAAGAGAGTAAGTCTTGTTTTCTGAAAAAAATACATATATCAAAATTCAGTGAGTTTATGCTTAAAACAAGAAAACATTTTTATCTGCCATTAGGGTATAAGAAAGAAATACACTTGTTTTCTCTATGCATTATTATTTTAATTTTTTTTTGTATCTTATTTTTTTAATTTTTATTTTTTTTACCTACTTACTGAAAAAAAAAATGAAAATACAAAAGTAGACAATATATTTTACCACCTTTTACCATGTTTACATAAAAAAAATACACACACTTGTTTTTCTACCGCTGTTTTCATGACTGAGATGTAGTGAGTTTAATGCAGTTATCAGGACTAAACTAAACTTTAAAGAGGTCACAGAGCGAAATTCACTTTTGTTTTGGTGTTGAACATACAGTGTGTTGGCAGAGTGTTGCTTCACGATCACCCTATAATGATACAAATCCACCCAGTGCTTTTTCTTTCTTTTTTATATCCCGAGATAATAAACCCTTTCTCAAATCAAGCCGTTCTCAGCCTCTGGCCAGATGTACGTCACACAGGCCAAGGCCCCTCCAACGATTGTTAGCTTCACCTCCAGAAGAAGTGAGTATGAGGTTTTTTTTGGTTTTTTATGAATCTGCAAATTGCGTTTCTCAATAACGTGCTAGTTAGCAAGTTCCAAGACGAATGTGGCTAAAGTTTACAGTCTCATGAGAACAGCTCGTCACCCCAAGGAAGAGAGGGGCGGGGTCAGCAGAGCTCATTAACATTTAAAGGGACATGCGTGTCGTTGTGAACAGAGCTGTTTTTGACAGGGTAAAAAGAATGTTGTTTTAAACTACCATTGAGAAATTTTAACCAAAGTATGTTATAGACTTTTGATGAAGACCCTAAAGAATCATATCAATATGGAAAATGGGCATCCGATGACCCCTTTAAATCACAGGAAGGTGAAGGACTTTATGATTCTGAATGTTGCTTGTACTGTCATGTGAGCTGATGTGGTTAGTAATGTTGAGCTAAAGCATCCAGCAGGAGCTTCTGGGAACAGACAGATGCAAGGGACACCTAGAGGGAGCGAGTGGACACACACAACACACACACACACACACACACACACACACAAACAGTGTCATTAGAAGGGGAGGATACACCAGCCAAATCAGTGCCACCCCATTGCCGGTCATTGAGTCTCCAACCACGACAGATGCTGACAATACCCCCCTCACACACACACACACACTCACACACACACACACACACACACACACCCACCTCCCACACACACACACACACACAAAAAAAAAAAAAAAACACACACACACACACTCACACACACACACACACTCACACACACTCACACACACACACACACACAGCACTGGGTGCAGACAGGTCTGAGTTCTCCTCCTGTGGAACACAGCGGGTTAAGTGGGCTCAGAGCGGGTCAGCCGTTAGCTGGTTGCACACCCGTCTGTTTCCTCTTGACCCGTCTGTCCAGAGGGACTTAACTCGCTCCTGTGGGCTCAGATCTGCAGCAGAGACCTCCTGAGAAATACTCGTCTAAATGTGAACCACAGCAACCTGCTTCTCCACACACAAGACACTGAAAGACCCCAGCAAACACACAACCATGGGAACCAAATCACAACATTCTGGGAACATTCTTTTGGAATTGTACAACTTTATGACCATAAAATAATGTCCCAGGGAGGTTTTTATGACACAACCATAAAATAACGTATACAGAACATTCTCTAATGGACACTTTTAGGTTCATATTAAAATCCATAACATGATGTACTGTAAATAGAAAGCTCTCTAATGGTTATTTTAGGTTTTGTATTTAAAACCATAAAATAACATTTACAGAACATTCTCTAATAGTAGCTTGTATGTTTTATATTTAGAACCATAAAATAACATATGGAGAATGTTCTCTAATGGTTATTGTTAGGTTTATAGACCATAAAATAATGTATCCAGAATTTCTATTAATAAGAGAATGTTCTTCAAACCTACAAAGAACATTCTATTTCTGTAAAGAAAACTTTCCTGGATAAATAAATAAGTCATAACTCATAACTCCGGAGACTTAATGGAGTTTACATTCACATTTAGTTTTTTTCAACAGCTTACATTTTCAAAACTTTGCCTCTTTTTTTTCAAAACTTTACACACCAATCCAAGAATTGCACACGAAATGCAAAAAGCCTTGCATCTCTTGTAACTGAGCACTGCCATGGACTGTTTAGACACGAAATCGATGGAATGTTGTTTCATCTTGTCCGCTAATACCTAATAAAGTAGCGTTTTAAACGGTCTGCTTTTTATGCACGATTTATGTGTCAGTCGTTTTTGAACATTTCCGGCACGTTTTAACAATACCGTGAAAATACAAATAACCGTGATAATTTTGGTCACTATAATCGTGATAAGAAATGTTCATACCGTTACATCTCTAATTCCATCATCTACTCACCCTCAAGTTGTTCCAAACATGTATGAGTTTCTTCCAGCTGTCATACACAAGAGAATTGTATTTTTTTAATTGCAGAATTGAATATGGTCAACATGTGTGACACAACTTAAGTTTACACAAAACCAGGGTTTGCCGAAAGAGAAGATACTCTGAAGAATGTTTGTAACCAAACAGTTGACGGTACCCATAGACTTGCATGGCATGGGAAAAAATTCTATGAAAGTCAATGGGTGCCGTCAGCTTTTTGGCTACCAACGTTCTCAAAAAAACAAGTTCAGCAGGGATATAACAGAGAGAGTCGCTTGAGCTGGTAAACTAGCCTAACCGTCTTCATTCACACACACACAGAGCTAACCTGATCCCGCCACGGCCCCCCTTGCATTTGAATACGCAGCCCCTGCCAGATTTCTGGCCTGGAGGAAATTGCAGCACATTTCCTGACAAATTGAGTTAAGTAGACGTTAAGTGGAGTTTTAAGAAAACAAATGAGTCCCTTTATCACAGGTGGACACTGATGACTTAATGGGGCCCGAACAGATCCTATCACGGCTAATGGCTCGACAGGAAACATTACGGCTTTTGTGCGCAGGAGCGGCGCGAGGCGGGCTCCCTCTCTCGGACCTGTCATCTGAGTCCCTTTGTGCGGAGGCAGATGTTTGTATGTATACGGTGAGTTGGCAGAAGCACCTCAGCAGATGCCTGTCTGCGTGCCAAGCCGGCGAGGGCACAGACGGCGCGTGTTGGGCATCATCAGCGGGCGATAGGTGCGTGCCAAGGCTTCTTGCTCTTATTTACGTATGTATCTATTCCTCCAGCCGAATATCCCCTCGTTCATTAATCAGTCCGTTTTTACAATCTGTCTCATCGCAAGCGCATTAAAGGGGCGGAACCCGGCAGACGATTAATTAGGACGAGCGAGTGCACTTAAAAACACGACGAGAACAGATGCATTCGACCTCAGATTAGTACACCGTGTCGAACACGAGGCCTGCGACTCTGTCGTCTGATAAACCGGCTGAGGTGAGGACGGAGGTAAAGCAAGGTACGGTGTGTTTTATTAACGGTAGCCATGTCTCTGGGAAACGCTGGAGATCAAACTCGGCACTAATTAAAACACCGGCTCTGTTTAATATGTGCAGAGACACAAAGAGCAACACGGTTGTGTTCGTTTGGACCCCAGTAGAGACTGACATACTGATCCTCATCAGGCTCTTTGACTGTATTCAGAATAACACACTATTAAATGGCATCTTTCAGCAGTATCTATAAGAAATTATACCAAAATATAAGGTAAAACTGAGCGTTATAGAAGAGAACACACTGTCTCCCACAATGCAACGCACCCGACTCGGCCCTCCCTCTTCCAGTATGATGAATCAGAATTAAAATTAACTGATTTTTTTTTTAAACATTTTGTTTTATTAATTATTTATCTGAAAAATAACCAAAAATGCAAATGAATTGTGCCAAGCACATGCAACATAATGAGTTCACGTGACAACACGTGACAATCTTTTAAATACAACAGATGCCAAAATATGATCATCTTTAAGAGAGGGACCTGCATCCTAACATTTAAAAGGTAGCTATTTATTTCACGTAAAAAAAAAAAAAAAGCCCAATTTTCTCTGTGAAAAATAATATAATATGTAAAACATTATTTGGAAAATATTTAGTTTTTATCACATTGCAGTATGATTTTTCTACTCTCTAAAGCAATGCACTGTTGGATGCATTATTTATCGTTTAGTTTATTAAGTCATTTTTAATTATTTATTTTATGTGACTTGTATTTACCTTTTTTTAATTATTATTTATTTTTACATTTTTTACGCTGGCCCCATGTTTGAACGCCCCTGCTGTAGTAGTACTGTTTGAAACCTTTATCATTTCATAAGTCCTTCTGTTTCACTTACTGTTTTTAACTCAGTAGCCACTACATAGTATACAGTACACAGTATTGAGTGAGCTAGTATCCCATACTGCACTCTGAACAAATAAAGGGTCTTTACTGGCATTGATGGTTCCTTGAATGAACCTGTAACATCCATAGAATCTTTCCATTCCACAATTTTATTTTTTTTTTTTACAGTGGAAAAAGGTTCTTTAGATGAATAAAATGTGCTTCACACAAAGAAAAAAAGTCTCCCCCCACATCATTCTAAAGTGAATGACTTTCTTTCAAACACAAAATACGATGCTTGAAGGATCTTGCTGCTCTTGTCCATTCATCAACAGTTCATAAACACAAGCAACAAACACGAAGCACCAGAAAAGCAGATCTGCACTATATTCCGAGTTTATGTTTGGAAGTAAGAAAGTTATCAGATTCTTTCTTCCATGTTCTGTATGTGTTTGGATCTTCAACAGGTGCTCAAACACAGCATTTCATTAAAGTGAGTCATGTGTGATTTACATGCGCTTAAATATATCAACTCAAGCCTGGATGTAGATTATGAACATCTTCAGCCATTCAACTAAAGAAGGGATGTGAATATTTCATTCTACCGTTTCTTTGAGTCAGAAGCTCATTTCTTTAAAGTCCACATGAAATGACGCTCAACCCATTTAACTTCCGTATCATCTC
Source organism: Sinocyclocheilus anophthalmus (assembly GCA_018155175.1). Classification (NCBI taxonomy): domain Eukaryota; kingdom Metazoa; phylum Chordata; class Actinopteri; order Cypriniformes; family Cyprinidae; genus Sinocyclocheilus; species Sinocyclocheilus anophthalmus. The sequence goes on from JADLZN010004130.1 coordinate 171,747, forward strand.
CAAAGGAAACGCTCCATGTTCCACAATTTCAAAGATATGTTTACGGAACGTTCTTCCAACCTTATTAATATTTGATATATATTCTCACATTGAGAGAAAACTTTCTTAAAACAACATTCTCAGGACGTCCTCATTATGTTATTCGTACTTGAACGTTGTAAAAAAAACATTTCATAACCTTTAAATAACATTCTAAACACAACAAGAAACTGAACATTTCAATGTTCTTATGCTATTAAGATTAAACGGTCAATTAACCGTTTATATATCTTGGGTGGAAAAGTTAGTAGAATGTTCTAAGAAGCATGTTTGCAACCTTTAAATAACATTATAATCACAAAAAGTCAACTGGACATTTTAGCGTTCTTAGAAAATGAAAAATAAATACATTCAAATAGCATTACATTTTGGGTAAAAAATACAAAGTTAGTAGAATGTTGTAAGAAATGTTTGTGCAATGTTATAATCATGACAAGAACATTGGATATTTAGAATATTAAAAATAAACGTTTAAATAATGTTATATTTTGGGTCAAATGTTAGCAGAATGTTCTCAGAAATGTTTTTGTAACCTTTAAATAATGTTATAATCACGCCAAGAAAACTGGGTATTCTAACATCAATTAAAAAGAAATGTTCAAATGTTGTTACATTGTGTGTGAAAAGTTCTAAGAAACGTTTTTGTTACCTTTAGAGAATGTTCTAATCAGGGGACATTTCAACATGTTAGAAACATTTCAAAACAACGTTCCCACAATGTTTTTATGACCTAAATCTGTTACCTGGGACGTAATTAGAGAGCAATGAGGTTCAGAAACAATTGATAATTGATAACTTCAGCTGAAGCAGGAAAGGCATTTCAGAGGTGGAGTAAAGCATTCATTTCTGTGTGTTTCATCGCTGAGGAATCATTCGGAATCAGAGCAGGAATGTGAGACAGTAAACACAGTCAATGCTGATTTCATACTGACTTTTACTACAAGCAGCGTCTCTATAAAGAAGCAGAGAGAAAGGCACTCGTGTCCATCTCTGTTTTCAGGAGCAGGTACGCTCTACTCCATTAAACCAACACTGTGGCCTCTCTTTTATGTGACATTTTATTTGGCAGAGACAAACGAGCACCAGTTGGATTATAACATAATTTGTCTTGTCTTTATTACCAGCACAAAGGACAGCGTTCATTAATTATTCCGGCGTAGCAGCGAGCGGAGAAGGTCTCTCTCCGGACAGATGGTGAGGACACTGTTATTTATATCAATCAGCTCAAAATGTTCAGGCAGGATTACTATTCCTTAGACTATCCTGATTTATTCCTCTCCCTCTCTTTGCCGTAGGCTGCCGTTTGTCCGTTTTAATGGAAAGACGATTGGAGGTGGATCGCGGTGTGTCCTGGCATGTTAATTTACACCATGTGTTTGTTTAGGAGGGTCTGAAAGATTTAGTCCCTCGAGACACAAACGGCTCAGACACGAACCGGAAGTGATCAGGAGCTGCTGGGAAAACACGTATTTCTGCTGTTCGTCGCCACTGACGGCTTACGAAAGCATACAGCACGACCGTCAGGGCTAAATATAGCTGACAACAACTAAATCTGAAACTACATTTAAACATATAAAATAAAAAAACCGAACTTTAAAAAAAAAAAAAAAAAAAAGCATTAGCTTAAAAAAAAACATTTTAAAAATCAACTAGATTTTTTTTTAATTAGCGAATGCAGCATTTATCATTTTATTTTTATTTTTTCAAATTGATGTACTAAAATAACAAACTAACTAAAATTAAAAAGTAAAAATGAAAAACTATATAGACTTTTGTTTAAATGTAAAAAATGACAAAAGTACACAAATTAAATGACTCAAGCGTTAAAATTTTAAAAGGGAAAATCTAACATAAAACCAATATTTGGAATATTATAAAAAAATATAATAGTAATTAAAATAAAACTAAAAAATATATCAAATAAATAAAAAATGAATATGGAAAAAGCAACACTCATTCGTTTAAATCTTAAATAAACGAACATAAACCTTCCTATGACTCTACTTCCAGCCTTCTTATTTCTTCTCTTTTAGTTCCCCTCCCGCCCCTTATCGCTCTTTTATTGGACTAGAGATCTTAGTGTACTTAGAGACACGATTGATTGAATGAATGAATGAATGAATGACAAAACAAAATCTCATTCAGTTTAACATGAAGTACTACAACTAAACCTATATATATTATCATAATAAAATGACCAAAAAAAGAAAAATTACTTAAATGCTGACTCAAATTAATTAAAATGAAAGTTATTAAAAATACTAATTCAAAATATTCGATCATATTCTACTATCACAGTATCCCAATGATACTAAAATAACTGAATGGAGCACAATAAGTAGAAATCCAGGCAAACTGATTTTTAGCAATAACATCAAAGAAAAAGGATACCGTAAAGTTCAGCAGAATAAATAAAAACAATACTGAAATACAATGTTACATCAGAACCCCAAACCGGAAGTTTCCAGAAGACTCGAGCGAAGCCTCTTCTGCGTTACATGATTATTAAAGCTATTGCTGGTACAGCGCGAGTGAAAACGCTCTTTCATATATCAAAGCGTCTCTCTTCAGAACAAGACACAAACCGAGATGAATAATCTGGCTTCGTAATACTTAAGTTTGTCAGAAAATATGATCTGCTGAAATGAATCGGATTCGGGGATATTCTCGCATGGCTTCGCTCTCCTGTTGAGCACAATCTGAACAAATATGCAAAAGTAACCACGCAGGTTGTGATTAAGATTTAAATGTGTCTTTTTTCGGCTTTTTGCTAATGAAAAACAAAGTCTTGGAGGATCTTAGTGTTAATTTATTAAACATGAAAAGGGCCTTGATGAAATATAGAAGTGAGATATGTTTTGCATTTCAAAGAAGCCAGCGTACAACTTACTTGCATGTAAATTAGGTCAAGATTTGTAGACAATATTTTCCAAGAGTTTCCATGTTTGAATGTGCGGATGACAATGCTGTGGCCCTCTCTGATGATAACAGATATTTGTTTAATGTCAGTCCTTGGATTTGTCTTTGCCAAAACGAACATTTTCCTTCAGAATCTGCCTTTGAAGAGTGGCCTCCGACAGTTTACCTCATTCACCGAACGTCTCGAATTAACATGAAAGCAGGTGGATTATGAAACTGTCGTGTTTGTGTAAACCAGAGTTATTATTTTTCCATAATCTCTCGCTGTACTTGTGTCTGTTCGCTTCAGCGGATCGTCTAATGCTACGTGATCTCTAAATTCTGCATCGCTGTAAAGGAATATCGTGTAAATCTTTCCGTGTGAGGAGTTTCCCAGCACCACGTCATCCCCTGAATACCATTTACTGAGTAATTAGTTTTATGCAAACGAGAGTTGAAGATGAAAGTCAAAGCTTGCTCAATTATGAATTACGTTATACGTTCTCTCTGCTTACCGTGCTTTGTGTTGAGTTAAAGCACCTACCATGATTAAATATGCATATGCCTGTAAAATACATAAGATGCTCTTCAGTCTCATCAGGTAGCAGGAGGAGGGGGAGGGGCTTTGGTGGGTAGGCGGGGCTTCTGACATCAGTCAGTTTGATTGACAGGTGAACATATAATTTTGTATTTATGCTTTGCTGGCCAGTGTGACAGTAGTTATATGATCGTTATAAAGACACTGATGCAAGCAAAAATGCTAAACAACATTATTTTCACACTTTCAGGGTTCTCATAAGCAGAAGGCATCACTTAGATATTATTATTATAGTTTAAATATTTTTTTTTTATATTTAAATGTTTATATATTTATGTTTAGCGTTTTTTTAAGTTTTCTTTTAAATGTTAGTTTGTTGAGTGCTTTTTCTATTTTTTTGTATTTTTATGTCTATGTATTTTTTATTCATTTTATTTCAGTTTTAGTTATTTGGTTGCATTTAAATTAATTACATAAGTATGTTCCCTAGGCACCAGCTTGGAAAGCTGTTATTATTTAATTAAAGGGGTTCATATGATGCGATTTCAAGTTTTCCATTTTTTTTGGAGTGTTACAAGCTGATTGTGCATTGATGAGATCCCTGAAGTTGCAAAGACTAGAGTCTCAAACCCAAGGAGATATTCTTTATAAAAGTTCAGATCGTCCACGCCCTCCCTAAAACGCCTGTTTAACCACACCAACATGTATCCATCACGTGTGGGCAGATTGCAGAACCCCGCCCAACTGTTTAACAACGACGAAAGCAGCATAACTGTTTAGCGCTTGTTAGTATTGTTTCGAGGAGACGCTTGTGTGTGTCCAAAATATGGTAGAGGTGTAACATTTCACATGTCCACACGCTTGTAGGTATGGGCAATCTACAACGAACTTGCACAGCTGGCCAATCACGCGCACACTCGCTTTTCCGAAGGGCGAGCTTTGTAATACAACTCGAGCAGGAAGAGGACCCCCCCCCCCCCAAGCAACACTAAGTCTAAATAATGTAAATTATAATAAGGTATGTGGAAAATAGTGTTCTTAACCTAAACCACGTTAAACGTATTAAATACACCAAACACAACAAAATAATGTTCTTTTTAGCATCGACATATCTAATTGAACTCCTGAGTATAGTATAAAAAAGAGTAGAGTCCGTACTAGTATGTAGATACCATATTAGGGGCTTCAATGTACGAATCAGCTCATGGGAAATATGATTAATTAACCATAACTAGTTATAATTATTTATGAATATTTTAGATCCGCTGTAGTTATTTAGCTGACCACTCAGGGTCAACGTCTTGTCAATTCTAAGAACGTTAATTCCTGGTTAAGGGAAATAACTTTCTTACTGTACATTTCTATAAGTTTGTAACGTAAATCTGCATGATTATTGACTCCGGTTATTAGTAAACAATGAACACGTCAAGTGTGAAACAAGTAAGGTTTTATTAACTACATAAAACTTAAACTAGTCTAACATACTACATAAACACATAAGCTGGTCTAACATACATATACACACACACACACAGTTGGTATAGGGTTAAAGTTTAACTCAGCATAGGAAGAGGCATAAAGAATGAATTTTATGGACCACTTTGCATGTATATTCAACAGATCCAAGCCACCGTAGCGCCCCCCCCCCCCCCCCCTCTGTGTCTTCAGGGATACGTCAGATTCGGAGTTCAAACACACCTTTGTAAAAAGGTGTGACTGATACGTAATGTATCAATTAATAAGACTAAGTTTGATATTTAGCGAGTCTCGGCGGTCTGAAAGAAATTCCTGATGCAAATCTTAAAGCTTCACGTAGATCTTTGCTGAATTCGGGTCGAAGAAAAGAACCAGTTTGAGTCAGAGAAACTTGATAAATGGAAAAGTCAAGGCCCGAGGCCTGGCACAAAACTTAGGGTGTCCTGGAGCGTTTTAGCTCACATTTTCATCTTCTCAGAATACAACAAAACCACCGACTCTGGGCGGGTCACATGAAGTGCGGCCTTTAAAGCCTGCAGAGATTCACGCCTCTCAGATGGGTTTGTCCAATGAGAAGGCTGAAATTTCCCCCCCAAGCGGGAGGGAGGTTGCCGGAGGTGGAATACTGGGGAAGGTTTATGACTCTTTGTCTTTGAGCATGGTATTTTGCATATGTAATTCCCTTGGGTGTTGAGGCACAAATTAGTAAAAAAAAAACAACACAAAAAAAAAAAAAAAATTTGAGAAACATCAATATGTTGCATAGGTATCAGCATATAATATACACGTTTGTTTCGATCATAAGAAGGCAAAGGCGGGAATTCCTCGCGATGATAGTACATGGTAGAGTTACTTATATGAAAGAGTGGTTTATCGTAAGCATGAATAAAAATAGTCTACAATACAACAGATAATGTACAAGACAGCAATAATATACACAATGTCCTGAAGAAAATGTGTGTTCATTCAACGAAAAGGTTTTCCTATGAATATAATTGTTAGAAAAGTCAGTTCGCGGTGCTTTGTCCTGGGGCACAGACTGGGTTTTCTCCTACTACATCTGGAGGCGTTAAATCAAACCAGTGATATCATGATAGGTGTCACATGGTGACGCAGAGCCTGTTCTTGGCTTCTGAGGTGTTAGGTGCACTTCTGGGGGAAGGGTCCATAGAACCCTGTAAGTGGCCACATTTGGTTAAGTGAGGGGGATGTTAGATATTATTTGTAAAATAAAAAACGTTGTGTGGTCTGATGGTCCAATACTACACACGCGATTAAAATTTTTAGTCTGATTAATCACATCCTTTTTCTGTCATTAAAAGTAATTAACACTTCATTAAATTAAGCATAGGCCATTTATCTAATTTCAAATGTTTATTTTGTCAACATTTGCTATATCCAGCAAAGTAAACAAAAAGATTGAAGGGTGATTCTCAAAAAACTGTATTTTCTGCAAGCTTTTTAAAGATAAATTTAGATGTTTTTCCAAAAAAAGACACTCAGAAACTCCAAAAGGACACCAAAGAAACAAATGATATAAGGAGCCCATATAAGCACATATTGAAAGAAAAAAATCTGAATTTTATAGTATGTGTACAGTGCAACAGCAAAGAGCTTTTTTTTTTTTACTTTTTAGAGAAGCCAAGTTGCGATACCCAACAGGACCACATGGAGATGCCAAAAAAAACTAAAACAACCGCCTGCTGACTGCATATATCTAGTACAGTACACTGATCCATTCCGTATAACTAAACACAGCAACATAAACATGACAAATCAAAACATTGGTGAATGTGTGTGGAAACAGCGTGAATGTACGGAAATGTCTGTGCTGTGCATAAATACATTGTGCGATCATTGCGTCAAGAGCACTCATACACGCATTTATTATAACGGACTCACGCGTGCTTACGGTACGACTCCTGTACGCCACCGCAATCATCTCATCTTTACCTTGATTACAGTCTTCATCCATCAAAACTTTACTAACAAGACTGGTTATCGGTAAAGTCTCATCTGGCCATACAGCGTTGGGATGTGTTGACAATCCGTTCAGTCTGTACTTCACACACAGTGTGATGTGTGAGGGCTCGCGCTCTTCGTAGACAATCACAGAATATGACAGAGCTCGTGTTTTAAGGCCAAACACGCTGGAATGAATAATTCACTGAAAACGCAAAGCGAGTCTCTGTTCTCTCTGCAATCTCAGATGTAATCAGCCTGGTTTCCTTTAATTAGGACGGTTTGGACGGATTGTTGAGATGGCACGCTTCTGGATCATTGCCCTGAAACTCCCGGAGTTTAACGGCGTAACTGAATCTAATCGCAAAGCAGAAGTAGCAAAGGGGTTAAAGGGTTAGAATTGAAACTGGCTCAGTAATTGCGCTAATTGCGTTAAATTATTATTCACGCGTTAAGATTCGTAAAATTAATCGTAACTTGAACAGTCTAATATAATATATTCAATACTACAGCGAGAATAAAAGTACGCCTTCTTTCTTTGCGTGAACATAAGGGCGACGTTATGCAAATCTTCCCACAAAGTGAAGTAGACATGTGGGGCCGTGTTTCTTCTACCAACGATTGGTATTGTTTTTGTTTTGAGGGATAGCGCACCAGCCCGGCATCCCACATGTTTTATTTGTTTGGATTAAGATATGCAGATTCTGAGGAGTTTTCCACTCTTATTGTAACCATCTAGAAGATTGAACTGCATCATATGACCCGTTTAAATTAAATAATAAACAGTTTATATATATAAAAAATCTGTAAACATTTTTTTTTTAAGTTAAAAAATAAATATGGATTAAGTTTTACAAGTCAATACAATTTCAGTCATCAAAATGTTGTTTAATTCAATGTGTTATTTGCCGTTCCTTTGTGAAATTTACTAGCACTTTCTGAGTTGAAAATGGTTCTGCGCAAATTTGTTTTTCACTGTCAGATGTACGACGTTAATAAACAGTGGAAAACGCATCATAAAAGTATGTGAAAAGGCTCCCATTGGCCAAAAAAGGTAATTTTTTCGTACAGACTTCATTGAGGATCCTGGGTAAATCATGCACGCGTGTCGTTATGCCAAGACACGTGCATCGTCCAAACAACATTCTTGTTATATCAAATCTAAATTGGGACCGATACGAAACAGACCAATCAATAACGTATGTGTTCAGTCTCGTCGGATAACCATTTAAAAGGCCCACATGACATGAAGTGAGTTCGGGAACTGAAGCGGGCCTCCGTCTCTCTCGTGGCACAGGATTCACATTCTCCAAAACTATTTCCGCGTGGAAGTCTCTTTCTCTCTCTCTCTCTCGGGCTGGCGTCCACGGCTCGCAGCGAGACTGTTAGTTAGCAATACTCATAAAAACTCAATTCATCAGGAAGAGGATCATTTGGTGCGGGCAGAAAGCACACAAAAGGGTGAAGCTTGTCAGAGAGACAGGTGGCAAGAGATCTGGCTCTAATAGTGAGCAATATGAATAATAGATTCTGCTAAATGTATGCCAGTAAACACAGCTGCCTCCGCTCGCGTCCAAAAGAACAGCTTGGCAGAGGAGACGACGGGCCGCTCCGCTCCTCTCCTCACGCGCCCCACCTGAGGACAGAGGCCGATTAACTAATCAAACGTGCCAGCTAGAGAGAGGAAGAGGAAACCGGAGGAGACAAAGAAGAGAGAGAAGGCCGTTTAGCTGCTCGCCATCTGATGGCAGGTTGTTAGCAGAGCGTGAGGAGAAGAATGAAGGTCTAATGACGATCCGGTGAGGTTAAAACAGGATGAACTCATCGGGGCTTTCACACACAAATACACACACAATGTCTGGTTGCATCCGTGTGGGGCTCTCCTAGGCATAATGGGTTCTATCTCCCTACACCTAAACATACCCCTTACAGGACACTTTCTGCATTTTTAGATTCTCTGTGATTTATTAGCTTGTTTACTCCAGGGGACCTCAATTTAGGTCCCTACCGTGACACGAGTCCCCATGAGTCTGTGTGTATTCAGGTTTAAGTCCCCACCAAAATAGAAAAACAGGATATGTACACACACAAACACACACACACACTCACACACACACACACACAACACTCACACACAACACACACACATCACACCACCACTCACTAACTCACACACACACACACACAAACAAAAACACACACACACACACACACTCACAAACACACACACACGCACACACACACCACTCACTCACTCACACACACACACACACACCACAAACACACACACACACACACACACTCCACTCTCACACACACACACACACTCATCACACACACACACACACACACAAAAAAAAAAAACACACACACACACACTCACACACTCACACACACACACAAACAAACACTCACTCACACACACACAAACACACACACACTCACACCACACACTCACACACACACACAAACACACTACACACACACACTCACTACACACACACACACACACAACACATCACACTCTCACACACACTCACTCATCACACACACCCACCCACCCTCACACTCTCACACCCACACTCACACACACACACTCACTCACACACACCACACACACACATCACCTCACACAAACACACACACACACTCCACTCTCTCACACACACACACCTCAAGGTCACTCAACAAACACACGCAACTCACATCACACTCACTCACACACACCATCACAACACACCCTCGAAAAACAAACACACAGCCACACACCACACTCACCTCACACTCACACAACTCACACACACAATAACCACACAAAATCACCACTCACACACACACACAACACTCCACACTCACACACCACACACCAACTCAACTCACACACACACACACCCTCCCCCTCACACACACACCACACACTTCACATTCACTAACACACACACACTCACTCACTCACACTCCACACACACACACTCACAGTTCAATCACACACACACACACACACACACATCAACAAACAAACAACAGTGGGGACGTAACGAAGTAGTTTTATGATCCATTTAGTGTGAGTCTCCAGTGAACTGAATTCACAAGTAAGAACAGGGAGATCTTGTGAGCGTGCGCGCGTCTGATGCTGTTAAAAGTAAGTTACTATTAATTATTGTAACAGAAAATCATATTTAGGTCAAAGCTGTCCCACTGAAATGTTTGAATGCAGACACATTAACATCAGAGTCTCTATGTTTTAGGTCAAAAAACATTAAAATAACACAGATTAAATAAAATAAATCATGTACGTTCATATTCCCTGCTGCCGTAACGTTAACAGTTTTATTAAAATACTATGCATTTAGCCCTATGTGACATCTGTTTTTATATTGTTTGTCAGCACACATAGCCTAAGTTACTATGTATCTGGATCAACTAGCCGAGAAGACAAATGTTTATTCAACCATAACCATGCTTAAAATAAGCCAATAATGTTAGCTGATGCTAACTGTCTAAAGAGCTTGATGGTGCTAAATTGAGGTATTTTTTTTTAATAAAGTGCAAATATTTGTATTCAACCACCTAGATAGATTACATCTGAGGGGGAAAAAAATGATTTGATGTTCAGAACATGGTAACTACAGCAATTATCAAAGTGTGAAGTGATGCCCTCTGGAGGCATTTGACCAGGGGTGACACCACAGACAAGGTTTGAGAAGAAAAAAAAAAAATCAAAATCAAAATAATTTCCTTTTTATATTCATTATTTCCTTATTGGTTGTTTTGGGGAAATCCCAGGTATTTTGAGCAGTATTTTAATTATAAAAAATATATGCTAATATAAAATTAAATGATAAAAGTAACCTATATAAAACTGCAAAATAAACATAAAAAGTCATCTATCGGTACTTTTTTACTTAAGTACATAAAATATCGAGTACTTTTGTACTTTCACTCGTGTAAAATTGAAAAAGGAGTACTTTTATTTTACTGGAGTAATATTTTATTATATGTGTCTGTACTTTTACTCAAGTACTTGATTGTGTACTTCGTCCACGGCCCACACACAACCATGACACGAATCATGTGAAGAGCTACGGGGACACTAAACTACAGTCAGCCACCCCATAAACACTAATAATTTAATAATAGTACTACTTAAAAAAACACAGCTGATGATATTTTAAGCAACGTATGAGAGTGTGTTTGTATGTGAACACACAAGCACACTTACATAAACTGACATTTTGAAGAACAAAAAACACTTGATTTTAGGTGTCCTTGTTACCAGTTACGTGTACTTAATTCTAATAAACAATAATTATGATAATTGATGCAAGTAACCATAACCCCAATCCTAGCCTACCATTATCGTAAGGACCTGTAGTTAAATAAAGACTACTCAGAAAGGATAATTACTCTGTAACAAGCCCCCCTTAAAAATAAAGTGTAGCAGAAAAAAGTTGCTCATTACAGAAAAAGCTGTAAAAGCTCCTAAAACGGACTGAAAACCTCTTAACTGTGGTAAAATCACAGAAATAAAAGTTGGTGCTTCAGCAACGCAGTGGCAAGTGAACACAAACCACGTTCTAAACAGTAGTATTAGTTAAAATGATTGACAATAGAGACAATTATAGTAGTTAATCAGTCTCACTGTAAGCAGTTTACTACAGAAAATAGTTTCAAATGAAAATGTGTGTAATGGAGTGTTTATGATGTAGCAGTAGATTTTAGCATTTAGTCGTGAATATGTCACAATATAACACAGCCTTCTATACCATCCTGCTCTCATCCTGCACACTCAAGAGCTTTTGTTTTCTTAAACGCCGTATAATAAACGAAACCCTGGCCTGTGATTGGCTGGCGGCGCTGTGATGTCACTGGACCGCGCTGAAGGTAGATGATGTGTTTACATTCTCTCTAGCTCGCGCTGATGACTCCCCTGTTGTAGTTTAGCAAGACTTTGCATAGCAGAAGGTAATTAATTCTTCAATTAAAAGGTTGTTAAACATTTTTAATGAGCAGAAGACACGTGGGAGAGAGACGTGGAAGTATGTTTAAGCGGGGAAAGAAAACACGGCCTTTGGAAGTTAGTTTCTGCGAAATGTGTGACCCACTTTACCCAAACAACAGCCAGAGAGAAAAGAAACATATGAATGAAGAAGCGAGCGAGATGCGTGCTAGGGCTCAAAGGAGGCGTCCTTTATATCAGGTGATTACGCTTTCATTTTTCTGTGGCTTTTATCATCAGAAGGCAAATTAGGCCAGCGTTACTCTCCAAACATCGCCGTCTGCACCCCTGAAAATCAACCTATTCCCAATGTAACAGATTTAATTAAAGTGTAGCAAAATAATCTGTGGCCTAAGGACGAGGAGATGAAAAGAAAGCCAGTTTTTTTTTTTTTTGTTTTTTTTACAAAAATTGGGATGTATCTATCCTTATAATTAAGTTCAAGTGAGTGACAAGCCAGTTTATTCTCTTGAAACAAACACGGGTTTCTTCCGTCCGGCCGCCAGCGACGGCCCTAGGTCGTGTTTCAGTGGCCGTCGTAATCTCGGCCACCGGAGTGTAGTACAGTTCGTTTCAGCGATGGCTGGCCTCAATTAGAGACGTAGTCAAATGTGTTGTTTGCTGAACACTCCAAACTGGCCTCAGGACTAGCCTAAGCAACGCCATTAAGAGACCCATCAAAACAAAGATTCTGCTCTAATGACCGTAATCTCTTTCCTTCGTCAAACCAACGCCAAATCTCAGCCACGAAAATCACGGCAGGGTATGAATGCGAGCAGGCCCTTGATACAGAAGCAGCGCTTACAGGAGGCTGACGCAAGAGAGATAACCAGTAGTACAAACCGCATTCATGTACACAATTACCGTGTGTTGCTGTCAGGCAGGGTTCGGCCGCTGCGTCCTGGAGAAGAGAATGATTTTTGAACAATGTAATGACGCAAAGAACCACAGCCAACTCAACCATACGTATAGAGTAGATAATAAACACATTTAAAATAAGGAGGAAAACACAAATCAGATGTGTCCTCAAAACTAAAAGGTATTCTCAGCACAAAGCTTCTTTTACTTGGAGAATTGGGTCACAGCAAACACTGAACCAAAGATCTTCATTGACAATTTTGTTAAAAATATATATATATATATATATGGACAGACAAAATATACTATTATCTACTTAAAAGGTACTTCTAAAGTATTTGATTGTTGTTGATGATTTTGTACGAAAATATGAAAACCAAGATAATTGTCCTCCAGGTTGTAATTATCTAGTTATGTATGCAGCATCCTATTTGACTGAAATAAATAAATAAATGAATTAATTAATTAATAAATGTTAGGTTTGTTGTAAATCGAATGTTAGATTTTTATTTGATTACATTTTAAAAGATTGCTTAAATTGTTAGTGTATTATTAATTCATTTCATTAGACACCATTTCTGGTGATACATTTGTATAAAAAATAAAATAAAATAAAAAACACGTAATTCGGGAGAATATATAAATAAATTACTTATGGGGCCCTAAATTACAAGTTAGCTATTCAAGTTTAATTGTAACCAAAAAGTTATGTTTACATGCATTATTAAGGTCTAACAAACACGTGGAAACAGTTTCCTTCACTGTTAATGATAAATGGATATTGTGACTATATATATACTTTATATACATACTGTGATAATATTTTTGGACATATTGCCCAGCCCTACTTATAAGCATTTAAAAATAAAAAGAAAACACTTCCAATTTCTTTAGTTCATGATGGTATTTCAGCACAAATGAATCTGTTACTTGGTAGAATCTCGTCAGATTACACTTTTGAGACATGGCCAGGTCACATCATCCTCTAAAACCATCAACAGAACTAAAGGTAAAAGAAACCTGATGAGTAAATATGGTTTTAAATACCTGGTTTTGGGCAGTAAATTATCGCAGATGCACGTACATTTTGACTTTAAGGGCATTTTTACTTGTGTGCACTAAATCATTTGAGCGAGACTTTGGTTGCTGCTTGACATCGGATGGCAGAGGTGTAAAACAGATGCTGAGGAGTTTGTGTTGTGTGAAGCAGCAGAGGTTTGTTAGCACGAGTCGCATGTGAACGAGCCGCTTGCATTAATTACAAGAGGATCATGTTTTCCCAAGATATTATGCTTTTTTTAATATTGATAAAGGAAAGCCGAGGCCTGGCTGTGTGATTGTTAGGACTGGTTTTTCTGGGATTCTTGCACGTTAGCGGCAGATAAACAGATCCTGGGACAGGTAATGAACAGGCTTTTAATTGCAGCGTGCGACGAACGCGCAGCTCGTTTCATTAGCCATAAATAATTTGGCCGCTTGGGTATGTGCATTCTCAATTACCCATTCTTTTTGTATTCCAAATTACAGATTCTTTCTGATGTTTCTTTAACAATATTAACGAGCTATGTACACTAGCCATTGGGGTTTTTTTTAGCTCTGCGTATTTTTAGGTTTTTGAGATCTGAATGTATTTTTTGCAGAACAGAAAGAAAAGTCACAGTGTCTTTTATGTGTGATGAAGGTGTTCAAACGTCTCAATCAGTTTCTTTACTACTGCTAGTTAATTTAGTTTCAGATGGAGTCATTCAGGGGAAAAAAAGAGTGAAAAGAATATGCTTTCTCAACAAAACAACGATTGCTAAGCTTAATCGTTCAATACCATTTTAAAATGACAAAGAAAAAGATGCTTTGGCGAGTTTGTCAACTATGTTACGGACAAACTGTAACAGGTAACATAGTAGATCATTTCATGCTTTTGACTCATACTTTCAGGCATTTTCTGGCCAAGTAAAGGTTATTTTCCTGATCAGGTTAACCTCAATTTTATTTGAATTGAAATCATAAAAGTATCGCAAACCATAAAGTACCCAACATAGTTAACAGGGAAATGATGAACTCCTTGACAATTGGTTATTGGAGATCAAATATAGAAAAAAATTAAGAGGACATTTACCAAAATGTGGTTTTGGAATAAACAATTGTTGAGTTTTCAAGGGGTGTTTGATTAGTAACATAGTTGACAGAATTGTGTGGATATTAGTACAATGTTTTATCTTTTTATTTTATTTATTTATTCAATTGTTTGTTACATTTAAGCTCTGTATAAGGTATTTAGATTGTATGAATAAGTTTAATATAGATAACTTAAACATTTTTATTTATTATTTTGAACTGGAAAAGTGTATGTAATTTAAGGGTGCACAAAATATAAGTGTATTACAGTATGTATTATGATATTTATGAAAAAAAAATAGAACAAATATGATTATCGGCAATGCACATCAAAGGTACCCAAAATTATAGAATGACCCACTGACAAAAAGTACCATGGTAACAACATCTTTTTTTTTTTTACATGGAAATACCACGGTATTATTGGATGTTCTTGTAAATGCAATCATATTTTTCCATGCAATCTCTTCTCATAGAAATCAGATGCTCATAAAACACAAGAACTGGAGCAGCTATTTTTTAGTTCTTGTGCATCTATGTTGGTTTTGTTAGTTTTAGTCACACATACACTATCAGGTATTTACTGTGGTGTTTACTGTCCTGCAGGGCAGCAAATGTGTTGCATTCTGCTCTGCACATTTGCAAGCGATGCATTACAGCAGCATGCAT
This sequence comes from Sinocyclocheilus anophthalmus, assembly GCA_018155175.1. Classification (NCBI taxonomy): domain Eukaryota; kingdom Metazoa; phylum Chordata; class Actinopteri; order Cypriniformes; family Cyprinidae; genus Sinocyclocheilus; species Sinocyclocheilus anophthalmus. The sequence goes on from JADLZN010004130.1 coordinate 187,298, forward strand.
TTGGTCTAATCGACCTGTGATCCGCCTGACATCAGCAGGAGATTACGACGAGATTATTCAGTGATTACAGAGATGATCAGTGTCTGAATTAAAGCTCTAACGATGATATTAAGCAGCTTCTTTACTATTAGTGCTGGAATATCATTTTTACAGCCACAGTGATTCACTGGGGGAATCAGTTCATATAAACTTAGATGGACATGAGCTCTGCATCAGCAGAAGGGCCGAGTGTAGCCTGTACATAAGTCAGGGACTAATTAAAATGTCCTTCCTCGTTAGTGCTGATTGGCCTGTGTGTGTTGGCCAGTCTGTGTCTCTGGCACAAGAGCACGCTGCCAAATTTAGACATGTGTGTCACTGGTCACGCGCCCATCAGATGGACCACAGCAAAACTGGGACAGTGCATAATCCCTAAAGAGCAGGAAGCACTCTCTCTCTCTTCCTCACACACACACACACACTCAGTGTCATCAACCTAAAAACTCTAAAAAATGCATTTACTCACATTATTTCTTTGGATATTTGAAGTGTCTATGTGTGTGTGTGTGTGTGTGTGTGTGGAAGGCAAACGTGTGTGTTCTTCATAAGGACAGTAATTAATGGTAGCATTTTTCAAAACCCAAATGAAATGGATGGAAAGACGTCACAGAAAATAAGATTGGCAAGACAGACTCAGAGAGAACGAGAGAAGGTGTGAAGTGAGAAATTTGGACAGTTGGGATCTTTTTCTCTGACTAGCAGTCAAATCACACACACACACACAAGAAGCCAGTTAGCAAATTATAATATAATGCGATTTATTTCTTCTCTGTTTACATTCCCTTTAGACATAACCTTCTGTTTAATACTTGCCGAGAAGGTATTTTGAGATAATTTTGTGTGTATGTGTCCGCTAAAACGCAAGGAGACGTGAAAGAGGAATCAATTTTGTGTTTGAGCGCTTTATGAAACACTGCTCTCTGAGTGCATGCTTTGAGTGTGTGTGTGCAAATAACAGCACCCGAGTACCGAAATGAGTTCTCTTTAGCCTCTTTGTGCGCTTGAATGGTTTAAAACGCTTGAATGTTTAAATCAGTACGACTTAGTTTATCATTCACACGTGTTTCTATGATCCATTTCACCCCTACAAGCGACTGAACAATGTGAATCAAAGAAGGAATTATCTTTCTATTTCAAGATAGCCCATCAGGCGGTGATACATTTTCATAGCCCAACTGGAAAAACAATAGTATGAGGTGTTTCTTGGAGATTATAGCACATTAAAGAACGATCATGTGACTTTTACATACACCAGGTGACCTGTAATGCAAAAAAAAAAAGTTTTCATTGCAGTTTTGCTATATATACCTTTTTTGAATTACCTAAAAAAAAACACCTCATGCAAGTGTAAAAACTTTTTTGCGATCCTGTTTAAGAGCTTGTATGTGAGCCCAAATTTTTTTGTAAATAAAGACAATACTGTACAAGAAGCCAATGAAGCTGGAAAACAATAGGTGTTATATGGTCAGAAGTAGGTGAATGAGTGATCCTAGCTGCTGAGTTCTGTATTAACTGCAGTTTGTGATGTTGATATTCAGATACACCACATAAAAGAGAATTACAATAATCAATTTGTGATGATACCAAAGCATGAATAAGGACTTCAGTGCTATGCTAAGAAAGTGATGAACGGAGTCTAGCAATGTTACCTATATGAAAAAAAATGCACTACGTGAAATATTGTGTGAACCAAAAGAGGGCAAACCAAAAGATTGAGTTTTAGATAAAGTAGACCTAAACCCAACAAGAAGGACTTCCGTTTTGTTGGTATTGAGTTTTAAGAAATTCTTAGTCATCCAAACGTTAACATCCTGCAAACATATAGTAAGTTTGAGAGGGGAATGGGAAATATACGTCTTTGTAGATATGTACAGTTGTGTATCATCAGCATAGAAATGAAAAGTAATACGATAAGTGCAAAAAATATGACCAAGAGGTAAAATATAAATAATAAATAAAAGTGGGCCCAACACTGACCCCTGTGGAACACCATGAAGTGGGCGCAGATTGAACATTCTTAGTCTGTATTAACTGTTTTTATCATTTAAATAAGATCAACACCAAAGAAGTACATTAACTATATAGTGTGATTAATTAAGATGTTTTTTGCAGGTGGGCTGTGGGGGGAGGGCGAGGAAGGATCACGATCATGCCGGCTCAATATTGTGATGTCTGTCAACGATCTGCGATGGACGATGGCATCGTCTATCGGCCCAAGCCTAACTGTTAGAGGGTTCTGCAATGTTGCTAGTGTGTTACTAGGGTTGCTAAGATGTTCTGAGTGGTTGCTAGGGTGTTACTATGTGGCTTCTAACTGTGGCTCAGGTCAATGTGCATCTGTGGGATTTTTTCATGTTTTATAATCCTGCACGTGTAAATGCTGCATCTAATCACTTAGTAAAGTATCAGCACACACTCCTCAAAAACAGACGATTTGAGGAATCAATCAAACGCTGCAGGAATGAGGCACGCACTCAACTTCAAGACTTTCGAAAGTTTTCGAAAAATTAGTAGACATGAGCAAACTTATTTTTATTCACATATTTAATCATCTTTTAAGCTGCAGGTTGATTTCTGCACCATTTGAGACACCAAATGGAATTGCATTTGCAAAGTTTGTTTGTGGCCATCCTTTCATTAACCAATTCCAAATCTGCTGCCACTAGTGGCTCGAAATTACTCAGTAAAGCTTTAAATGATCAAGTTTCCTTCCACCACACAAATGCTGTAAAGCGTTGTGTATTTTGCAGCCTTTCACTGACATTATGCAAGAAAACACTGAAGATCCAGGGCTAAATGAATCACACGCATTGCATGAAGTCGAGCGGGATTCACGAAGATCCCAGTGTGTGTGTGATAGGTGTCAGATCTGAGCTCCCCCCACGAATGCGTGTGTGAAATAATCCCGTTCCCCAGTGCCGCCCGCGGAAGGCCGCATGACCCGGGGCGAGAGAGAAACCGGACCTGATAGTTCTGCCGCATTTGAATGTTCCTCTCAGAAACACTTTACATATTCAAAGAGCGTTTAGCGTGCGATTCTCTCTCATGTCCGGGTCAGTCCGCGGGTCGGCGAGTCCCCGCTCGATTGAAGTTCTGCTATTTTGCGAGGTGCAATAACACAGGGAGAGCAAACATAAACAGGATTAGTATTATCGCAGGCGTGTGTGAGAACTAACTCGCATATTCAGAGAAATGCAGATAACAGCATGAATATGTAAAGCAGCCGAGTTCTTTTGAAGATGTTTGGAGCTCTCCTCTTCAACAGACAATAACGGCTTTACAAGCTCGCTTATCAGAGGGGCAACTTATAAAAACGTAGTTGAGAATTGCTTTTTATCACTTGTGTTGCCTACAACTCACAAAACACATGCACTTGCATCATTGAGACCCGTCAGATCGAGATTATAATCTGGAATTTACCGCCAGATTGATGTGACAGTGAAAGAGCAAACGGTCTGGTCTCCAAATGTTTGCGTTTTTTCCTCCGACACAATGAAGAGAAAATTGAGTCTATTTGTCAGCGGAGTCGCGGATGAAGAATGAAAAATAATTTTCTAAAGGACGTCTCCGTCTCCTTCCCCTCCCCGCGGTGAGAGCGCAGGATCTCCGACAGTTATGGGATCTTACAGATGGCGGACGCGTCTAATATCGAAGCGACACCGGGATTGGCGCCGCGGCAGATACCAGGATGTTGATTTATAGATGCAGCTCCCAGAGTTAATTGCGGCGCACAAGTTTCAATCACTCTTTTGGGAGGTTTCTAGGACACGGGGCTGCAAATCTGCATCAACAAACACACAAACAAACAAATGCATCCATATTTCACACATTCATTTGCTTATTTGTGTTTACTAACCTCAAGACTGCACAATGTCGCTAAAATTGCCCTCCTTTCAGAATTCAATAAGCGCGATGAAACATTGACAACATGACTGCGTATGTTTGTTTCTGCTGGATGGGAATCAATCTTTAGGAGTTGGAGAGAGTTCACACGCGACACACACTGTGTGTAAATCATCTGTGATGTGTTTAAGATTCGTCTTCATTTGATTCACTGTGATTAAAACCAGTGGAAACCGCCAGTGTCTGAACTTCAGAAAACAGGGGAAGAACAGATGAAGGGAAAAGGGGGGAAAAAGGAAATGCGACACTCTGCCGCCCATGTCATTTAAATGTGTGTGTGTGTGTGTGTGTGTGTGTGTGTGTGTGTGTGTTGCAGTAATTGCTTGCAGCTATTAGGAACAGTATTCCTTCAGAAGGAGTACAGTAGATTCACTGCATGCAGACACACATTTGATCCGCTGAGCTCAATATCACACTTATGTCTGTGTGTACAATCAGAGACAAACTTGTGCAGCACAAAAAACTAATACTTCACAAACAGTGAGTTTCCTTCAAATGCCATTAAAACAGATTGTTTATATCCGGGTCGCTGCAGTTGCATGTCCACAGATCAATTTAATAACTAGATTTAACAATAAGATTTGCTTCAAACTGTCTCTTCAAACATATTTGGCCAGGTTTGTGAAATAAAGGTCCGTTCACACCGAGTACGATAACTATAACCATAAAGTAATAATCATAACTCTAAGAGAATAGCGGAGTCCACACCACAACTTTAACAATAACAACACAGACAAATGATATTGTTGGAATCACTTTCAGAACAATAAATTATAAAAACATTGATAGCCAATCAGAATCCATAATATTTATAGAGTTTGAGCATTTAAAGAGACAGACGACAAAACTGCAGCACGCATTTACAGAATAATAAACTGTCTCCGCCTGTTTGTGCGGAAGCTAATATAGTTATTGTTATATTTATCTTTATATAGTTATCACTCTTGACGTAAACAGGTCTTAAATCTTCACAAACAGAACTGAACATGTTACTTTCTATCTGTATTTATTAAGTTCGAATGGACTGAAATTTGTGAAAATGTAAATAAGCATTTCTCGATGGAAGTCCGTTTCAGCAACAGAATACATTTTTAAAAAAGTAAAAATTGCAATTTTATATCTCACAATTTTGACTTTTTTAGACTCTTTTTCGCAATTCGGAGAAAATGTCAAAATTGTGAGAAAATGTCAAAATGAGCTTTTTTAGTTTTTATTCTGTGGTGGAAAGAAAACAGAATTGCAAGACGTGACGTCAGAATTCACGGGGGGGGGAAATCTGAATTGCAAGATTTACAATTTGCAATTTGAACTTTTTTTCCTCTGAATTACGAGTTTATATCTCACAACTGTGACTCTTTTTTTTTGTTGCAAGAAACAAAATCAGAATTGTGAGGTGCACACTCATATTTCTGAGAAAAATGTCAGCAGTGCAAGATATAAACTTGTAATTAAACATCTGAATTATGAGTTTAAATCTTGCAATTCTGAAATTGTTCTGAATTTTTTTTTTTTTTGCCACTGAATAAAAAAATAAAACAAGGCAATTGTGACTTTTCCGTCAGAATTGCAAGAAAAAAGTTGTGAGATTAAAAACTGAAACCATATTTGCAGCAAAGCAGCAAAAACTGACACACGATATTTGCACTCTTTAAAAAATTTTTATTTTATTATTATTTTTTATTTTTTTTTATGTTTACACAAGGGTCAGTTATTGTGATAGCAACTGGTTGGTTGCTTGACATGTCAATCAGATGGTCTCTTTCTGTGTAAGTGGGCGTGTCTTGGCCAGATGAGCCATGTGTGTTCATTTACATCAGAGCAGATTTATTCACATCTTTATGTGTGTATGTATTGCTGTTGATTTTATTGTAGAAATAGAAGGAAATGTTAAATTTGACCCCAGATCAGAATTGAATTGAACTGATATTCAGTTTCAGTTCAATTCAATTCTTCGTAAGGATTAAAAAAAAGGGAGTGGAGTCACCATCGTCTCTTTCTCTGCTCTTAATTTCTTCCCAGCTTCATGTCAAAGTGCTTCCAGAAAGAGCGAGAGAATAAAGCAGCGAGAGCAGAAGTGTGTCGTGGATGAAGCGTCTCTGGCGCTCTGGTGACAACATGGCCGCCTTCCCTCTGGCTGCCGTCCAAATTCTGCTCGTCTTCTGGGAAAACAGGAGGAGAAATGGAACAACTGGTTTTAATGAAACAATTACAAGACACTAATTATTATGTTAATGTTTGCCTACTATCATCAGGAACCGCTAACAGCCTTATTCCCTAGCTGTTTTAACAGCACTGGCGTTTCCGTTCTTCCCCCAGGAACAGAAACGTTTTTCAATAAGACACGGTGCAGGATATGTTTGAGGGGTCGTGTGTGTGTGTGACAGTGTGTGTGTGTGTGTGTGTGGTGGTGAGGAGTGTGTGTGTGTGTGTGTGTGTGTGTGTGGGTTTGTGGTGTGCGAAGTGTGTTGTGCACTGTGGGTTGTTGGGTGTGTGTATGCCGGGAACACACGTACTGTGCTGGGCGTTCCGAGTGCTTTGCTGTTCTGTCAGGTACAAGGCGGGCCCAGGGTCAAACCAGCTAAATTTAAATAAAGGAAAAAAAACAAAACCCCCCCATCCATCAACTAAACAAAAGAACATAACACATCAGCAACTAGGAAAATGACAACTTTAAAGAGGTCATGAAATGTAGTCTCAGATTTTTAAATTATGTTTCTCAAGGTTAGTTTATACGATATTTACACCCCCAAAAAAAATCTAATTTTCCATCCGCATTTTCACTTTCGTGTTAACCCAACCTATGACCTCATTTTAAAGGGGCGTTTCTTCTTACAGAAACAGAAGTACACGCCCACTGCTGTGATTGGCTGATTTCATCACACTGTAGCCACGCCCTCCTTTTGACGACACACATGAAATAATGACCCTTGATATCACTGACTTTACACTTGGCACAACAACGGCTTTTTTATGTGTCGTATTTGAATTGAATGCAAATGAAAGTGAGATTTGAGAACTGCAGCAATGATTTCCAATGAATAATGACTAAAAACTGAAAAACTGAAAATTACCTCATGATTTTATTAAAAGTCATTAAATGTATTTGGATAGCATTTTTCACAAAACACATTTACATAAAGTCATACTGTTATGTCCATAAGGCTGTAGTGCTTTACTATTGAGCATGAGGATATGTAACGATGATTTTGATCTAACTATATTGTATTTATATTATTGTCTAGCAGATATAATCGTGCTGCAGTGATTATGCCACACACCTGAGCATTCAAAGGCAATTAGGCGATGCATATGTTGTTTCAAAAGTAAATAAGAGATTTAGATTGGTTGGTCGGTTTTCTTCTAAGTGAGAATGAACAATAATCAAAGCATCAATGAAGATATAACCAGTTGTCTTAAGTGAAAATTAGTTCACTTAGTCATTAAAGCAACAATGTTGAGAAATACAGAATATAGCTTTAATTTCACTCAGTAACGTCTTTAATTTCAGGCAGAATTACTAACATGATGCTATTCCATACTGTGGTTGAAGATTACATATATTGTGGTAAAGAAACTATCCATGTCACAATCACTTGATGATACTTTTATTATATTGTTGGCATCTACGTATATGTCACTATATATACCGTATATATATTAGTGCTGTCAAACGATTAATCGTGATTATCGGCACAATAATCCAAATAAAAGTTTTTATTTTGTGTCTGCTGTTATATTTGTAATGTTGTCGATAGATAGTACTGTGTATATTTATTATGTATATATAAATACACACACAGTATATATATGTCAGTTCAGAAAAAATATGTTATGGTGTATATATTAACTATAATATTTATATATCAATCTAAATTATATGCACCTATCAAATATATACATGTAACATATTTTCAAATAGATAGTGCATGTGTAATATTCCAATATACATAATAAATTATACAAAGTACGGAACCACACATAACTGTATAGATATTTTGTAAAGAAATAGGTTTTTTTTGGAGGCGATTTAATGGCTTGAAAGGCACTAATATATATCATATTAATAATTATATAATTATATACATATATATATATAAGAGCAGCAACTCATGAGCTCAAGACTCTTGTCTTGGCGTTTTCTTTAGACTCTTCTAAAATCAATAAGTCATACAGGTTTGGAGCAACATGAGTGAGAAAAAACGATGACAGTATTTTCATCTTCGGATGAATTACTCCTTTAAAACAGTTTGAATAAACAGCGAGTCCCGTGAGAGACTAAATCAAATGTGTGTGAAGGTCACTTCGGTCCCCCCCCCCCCCCTTTTTTTCCGGCTTTGTTTCAACACACCGTTTTGGTCAGCGACCAAAAGCGTCCAAAACGATTGTATGCTGAAAGCTATTCAAAACCAGTTATGAATTAATACGCTAAATAGGGCAGAAACAGGGCGTACTTCCTCTATTATTTCTCTATTTGTTCCGATTTTATTTCCCTTCGTTTCCCATTCGGTCCCGCAACTTAAACATTTCCAGCCATGCGGACTGAATCCAGCGGCCATCCAAATGCTTATTTTCATTCATGTAATAACAGACACACTCAAACTGGGCTTACCCCCTTTTTTTTTTTTTTTTTTCTCTTCCTTTTCATCCTTTTTTTCGTTTTCCCTCTGCCCCCGAATGGGGCCGGCTTGAGCTCTCAGGGGGAGCTCTCAGGCCGTCAAACAATATACCCCCGATTCAAGCCGGTGGTCCGTCGCGTCACAAAACGCCACGCTGTAGAGCCGTTCATGAATCCTGAGTCCTTCACAAAACTATTTTGGATGTCCACGTCGGTTCCCCCGCCAACCACCAAAAATTAAAAATTTTTGGATGTCCCCGTCCGACACCTTCCCGTGCCAAAAAACGAGACAACCCACTCCCGGGCATTTTTTTTTTTTTTTTGACTTTTGTCTTCCGTTCGCTCGTGGAACAATCCGCCTTTTTTTTTTTCTTTTTTCCGCCTTTCCTTCCCCTTTCCACACTTTCTTCGCATTCCTCCAGTCCCCTCCCCTTTTAATCTCATCGCGCCTTGATCCCCTCATATATCAAAACGGACAGACCCACCGGTTCCTGACAGAGAAAACCCGAGCTCACGCCGTCCCTGCAGCTGCTAGTCTTCCCATGAGCAAGCAGGACATCGCTCTTAGGAAACGCCTCTTGACCCGGCCCGACCGCCACACAGGTTACCCACAGTGCACTGCAGTCTGACAGGGTCACGCTCGAGAAAGAGCGAAAGAAAAGCCCAATGTGGGAGCTTACTGTAAAATCAAGAAAACGTCCAAGAAAAATCATTTGCACAAGCTCATCTAAATGCTTTTTGAAATTGTGAAGATGTTGTAGTGCTTTCTAAGAGAAATCGTAAATTAGAACCATAATGATTAGTATTGTGTGTTCAGAATAACACTCCCATAAACCCCTACTATTGCTGCAGTGTGTTTACTAGGAACAGTATGCATTTTTATTTTATACATGGTATACCAAGATGACTTACTACATTTGTTAAAATACAAAAGCGCACACTGTCAGAGACAATGTATCCCATAATGCATGCTACTCAACCTGACCTTTCATTTATGCATTGTGCATACTGCACAACGTTCACTAAGTTGTGTGTTAGTATTGCATTACAACATAGTCATGGCCTATCCCAAGACAGCATTTCATGTTTCCAAACCAGAACTAAATCAGGTAAACTTGAGTTGGAAGTATTTCTGTCATTATACATTACATTGAAATGTTTACACAGGCAAACCTAAACAGCAATCAAAACAAGACTTTGTATGTATGTATACACACCACACATAATACATTCAGAATACATTATAATCAAATATATATGTAACTCTAATAGCGGTATATTTACTATAGCATTACACAATAGCTAAATTCAGATGGATTACAAATACAGTATTTAATATTGAAATCTGAACTGACGGTACATTTAATCAGGCATGGTATAATTTAATCGTGCTGGCTGATAATAAAACAATACCATAGTAAATCTGCGATGGTATGTACTGTTAAATAAGCAAGCATGGAAAACACACAAAGACAGTCTTGACTTGTGAATCCATGCCTTAAGTAAGTTGATTCACACACCTCTACCATCGTGAGTCCAAACAATCAGTAACTTTTTCAGAAATGTCACATTGGAACTAACAACAGGTTATTGGAGCAACAAGGAGGCAGTGCGATTGTATGATGTTGCTTTTATATAATAGTTTGATAAACAAGAATTTAATATTAAGTAACTTACATTTATATCCATGAACTTTGTCTGTTTTTGCTCTGCCAATGAAGATAGTTGCAAACAAAACCGCAGCAGAACCGCTGCTACACATGACATAGGTGTGTATGAGTAATTCAGTGTATTTGAACGAATCGGTTGAATGAATGACAAATGAGGGTAATTTGTTCCTAAATGAATCAGCGTTTTTGAGCAAAATCGTTTGGATGGTTCAGTGACTCGCTCATAAAGACGGTCAGTTGTTTCAATGCTGAATTAATCAGTCCCTCTAGGATTTCGTAGGACTTTACTTTTTCTGATTTTTGCAGCCTAAAATGACTGATTTTGCTGCGGCTTTTCTCAAAATTTGCGGTGATATTTGCACATTTCTTATTGTTTTGCAGTGAAAATATAACACAGACAACATTCTTTTAACATTGTTATGACTTTTCTGACTTTGAGAGCCATTGTAGGGCTCCAGACTAACATTTGAGGACACCAGCACCACCAATAATAATAAATAATAATTCCTTACATTTATACAACACCAGTGCCATTAAGTTCTACAGAAGGTGGCACCAGCACCTGACAGTAAAGCACTCACCCTAATCTCACATGTGCATCTCGTAGATGTCTATTTGATGTCTGAATTTACATATGCAAGATGTATTTTTTAGAGTGTTTGCTCATCTGCAATACGTCTCTAAGACGTTTCCTGTCAGATGTCAAATAGACATTTATTAGAATGCATTCCGAGACGTTTATCAGATTACACAGCAGATGTTTCCCAGATCTTTAGCAGACGTCTTACAGATGTACTTGTGCTGTCTGCGTAGTTGAGATGCAGATAAAATTTACTTTTATTACAGTCATTCATAATGTCTAAATATAATTTAATAAACGCATATATATATATATATATTAGGGAGTGGAAATGGCTAATAAGCCTATAAATAAGTACTTCTCTGAAGCCATCTACTAGTGGTAATTTAATGTATTTTTTTATTTTTAAATAAGTGTTTGCTTTCCTACATCACGAAACTTTTAGTTTTATAAATGGGGGCAACCTATGAAGGATGAACAAATAATGTAATCACATTAAAAATTACTTTCAAATGTGGTAATACTTAAAGCTTTGAAGTCCTGGGAAAAGTTGTGTGAAGCATTTAAAAACATTCGAAAACATTAGACCATTTCTGCCACAAGTTGTTCCTGTAGTTTTACTATGTTAAAGCCATGGTGAATGGTGGTGATTTATGTTGAACAATTGTTTTTCATGGTTTCTACACGAGTGGTGTTTGTTCTGATAACTGTAGCTTTAAGAGAATTTGCGCCGATGCACGAATTCGTTCTGCTTTTGTTTTGTTTGTCCAGTGTAGCTCTTCCAAATCGGTCATGATGAGAACGCAAGGCTGTTCATTCCATTTTTTGAATCTTTCTTTGACTGAATGCGCATTGTGAAGATGTCACGGGACGCGTCTAAGCCCAAAATCTGCAGAAAATCTGCGGCAATTACGAAAATTTGAAAATTAGAAAATTGCGGAGTTTGCTTGATTTCGCGATAAATTCAGCGATCTCAGAATCCTGGAGGGACTGATTAATTAGTGTTTTTGAATAAATCCAGTGAATGAATTATTCAATGACTCCCTCGTAAAGAGTCGATTATTTCGTTCTCAAATGAATCACTGTGAATCGATTGAATGAATGGTTCAGCTAATCAATGGTTTCGGTGCTGAATGAATCAGAGTCGGTTGAAATGATTCAATGACTGACTCAAGACACTCAGTTGTGGCATTCCCGATTGAATCAGCTTTTCTGAACCAACCAGCTAAATCAATGAGTTCAAGTAACACAGCACCAATATAGAGAGTAATTTTGTCCTAAATGAATGACCATTTTTTTAATAAATCAGATGAATGACTCAATTATTCACTCATAAATACATTCATTTGTCACCACCTACAGGTGTAAGCATGTGTTTCACTGTAAAATCCCAACCACTAATGCACAGACTGACAGACTTCTGTCGGGACACAAAACACCGGAACTCGTACCACCAGCGCATGACACAAAACAGTCAAAACTCGTGTAATATCACCTCGCACGCTTGACCAATCAGATTTTAGGACCAGAACTAAATGTTCTATAAATGGTTTGGTTCATTTTATGTCAGTCTCCTAGCCGAGTGTCTGGGGCTACCTTTGGCACTGTATAGTGTACAGATACCTATTTAAAATGTATAAGTCGTGTAGTGTTTCCAGTAGTAGTCTGTGAAAAAAAAACGGTAGTGTGTTGTGTAATGATCATTTGATACTTTTGAGTTACTTTTCTCAAAGTTCAACCAATGTTTTCAACTATTAATCATTTTGAAACCTGTAAAGCAGGCAGGTTAATCCTACAGCAGAACTCAACACTGATTAATGTCAGACTTTCAGATTCGTCTCATCTGAATTAAAGATGTGATTAATAAATTTAATTGTTAAAGCAGCAACCAGAGATCATTCTGAGGTTTTAAGCGATATAAAAACAATATAATTACATGTAACTAGTTACTCCCCAACACCAGCTCCTGCACATGGACACCTTTGGCCCTGTGGACTTCTAGGAAATAAACTCTTAAAGCACTTTTTAAAGTTGCTGTGCACATAGTATGCCGAGAATCTCCCGTCCGGATGTGAGTCACGGAAATATGCTTGCTTGAAACATGCAGGCGGCGGCGGCGGCGAGGTGGAATATACCATAAAGGTAACTTTGCAAACTTATGTCGAGCAGACATGAATATTTATAGAAAACTCCCAGCGGTTTATGTTGCGATAACAGGCCCTGACTGGTCGCGCCGTTAGTCCTGAGCACCAGATGAAAGGAAAAGGATCCGTCATCTTTTCCCGGCCTCCGCTTCTCTCGTGCTCTGGGACACAATAGCCAAGCGGCTCTTCAATTAGTTTGCCATCTCAGACTGACGACTTGACAGGTCCAGCTAATTGTTAATCCAGCCATAAATGTTGCTCGGTGTAATTAATCACATAACAAAGCAGGAGTTTCCAACAATGGGATGCGTGTCGGAGCGAACCCAGTGGCCCTGAATAAAGGTGCGACCCCATTACAATAAACATCTCAAAGAGCCGCCCGCTCCGAACGGCAGGTTCGGCCAGTATTTAATCTTCATTTAGCGGCGATATGTTAGCACTGACTGCGGATCGGTGTGTAAATACCACCGTGCGGCCCGCTGCGGCTGAATGTTAATCTGGAGCTCGCTGCAGAAAGCGCTCGGGGTCAAGCACCATTCATCATTATATGAAGAGGCATTCCGCCCGATTCACATGGCAGCTGCTGCCAGAGAAAAAAGGTATTCTTTGAAAGACCGGAGCGAGAGGAGGGGTGTGTAAGAACACAAGGTGTCATGTCAAGAGTGAGTTACGTGCCACGGCGATGATGTCATCTCTCCGTGACCTCCTCGCTCACAAGACCCCGGCGTTCCTGGGAAGAGCTGATCGCACACAAAGGAGCTGCTTATTGCACGCTAATGCGTTTCACTGCCGTGACCCATAAATGCATTTTTTGTGCGTTCAAATTATGATTAATATGTGGTTTGTATCTGGTAGCTGGGGAGATGACGCGGCCAACAAGAGCTTGCCTTGTTCAGATGAAGAGATTCCCGGGCCATGAGCGCTCAACGGGACAAATTAGATGATTTGGGAAAATGGACAGAGGCACGAGATTCTTTTTTCTCTCTCTTTTGGAAAAAAATACAAATGTGTTTTTTTCTTTAGTGTGTGTGACTGGTTGGAACTCTTTGAGTGTATGTTTAACAGAGTTTACAGTATGAGGTTTTAAACCACTGGAGGATGTTTCAGTGATTGCATCACAAGTTCAGTGCATGAAACCCTGTGGTAAAAATCCAGTACAAAAGTTTGGGGTCAGTAAGACTTTTCTTTAAAGAAATGAATACGTTTACTCATCATGGACGCATTACATTTTTCAAAAGTGAGAATAAAGACATTTACAATGATACAAAATATTTTGATTTCAAATAAATGCTGTTTTTGAGCTTTCTGTTCATCTGTGAATCCTGAAAAATAAAATGTATTTCAGTTTCCACCAAAAATATTGTGCAGCACAACTGTTTTCAACATTGATAATAATCAGAAATGTTTCTCGAGCAGCAGATCAGCATATTATACTGATTTCTGAAGATCATGTGACACTGAAGACTGGAGGAATGATGCTGAAAATACAGCTGCGCATCACAGAAATACATTACAGTTTAACAGATATTCACATAGAAAACAGCTGTTTTAAATTGTAATAATTTTTTATAATTTTACTGTACTAATATTTTTTTTCTGATCAAATAAACGCAGCCTTGGTGAGAAGAAGAGAAACATTTTTAAAAATCTCACCAACCTCAAACTTTTGAATGATAGTGTATGCTCATATACTTCACAGAAATGAGTTGTTCTGCTGTTCATAAATAATAGTATCTGTCCTATTTCTTCCTCACGACTTCACCATGACTGTATGTGGACCAAGTTTCTGGTCGTTGGTGTGTAAATGTGGTCTGTCGTGGGTTGAAGTCAATGAACTCTAATTTAGTTTAGAAGAAACTTCTCTATAAATGAGAAAACCATTTCAAGAAATACACCACACCACACACACACACACACACACAATGTAGTAAATGCCCCTGGAGTTCTGGAAGTTCATGTCTCTTGTGTGGTTCTGGCAGGGCCTTGAGGTATCCGGGTGCAGGAGAAAGATCTTTTTTGTCTGAAAGCTTCCATGTTTAAGACAAAAGCAATGAAACTCCCCTCCTCATCCCCACACACACATGACTGAGGTTGAACTCAGTGTCTTTATTGACTGAAGTTCTGTCTGATTCGTGCCTTGAGCACAGAACACGGTCTATGTCTCTGTCATGAGCACTAAATAACCTATTCATAAAGTCCTGCTGATATAAAACTGCCATTATATTTAGCGATGCAGAGTTCCAAAAAAATACTTGCTCATAATGCAGTGCTTTATTAAGTCCCAAATCAGCCAAGACATGCTTTTATAAATCTAAAAATATGGCGTCGAAAGACAGAGCGTTAACTGAAAATGAACATTTCTGCTAGGAAATCTGTGAGCCACCTGCGATAAATACTGGATCGCAAGATAAACGGAAACATAAAAGTCACGAAGAAATCGGATGACCTCTGAAGAGGCGCGAAACACCACGCAACCCCCCCCCCCCAGGAAATACATAATAACACACACACAAAACCATGCAGAGAGACACAATCACATGTGTGCACAGTATATTAACCTGAGAATTCTTAAAGTATATATTTAAAGTGACGATCAGCTTTAATTTAGCTACGAAAATTAAAGAAGACAAAACTATTTCCACGTTTAGTAAAATTACATTATGTACATGAAACTCTTGCATACTACAAATGTTTAATGCTTTACAAAGAGACCGAAGATAAAAAACTTGATTTTAGGGCCTAATCAGAATTTCTTAATTTTATATATATATAAATTTAGCATAAAGGTTTTTTTTCTTTCACATTCTCTCTCCCCCCACTGTGTTTAGACCCCTCCTACTGGACACTGGCTCTTCCCACTGCATATAGGTTCATGCCAGACCGACTCCTCCCACTTTGTGTAGACTCCTCCCACTGCAGATATATTCCTCTGTAATAGGCTCCTCCCAGACAGACTCCTCCCACCGCTCCCACTGTTTAAACTCCTCCCAGACAGACTCATCTCACTGTGTGGAGACTCCTCCCACTGCAGATAGATTGCTCTGTGCATAGGCTCCTCCCAGACAGACTCCTCCTACTGTGTGCAGACTCCTCCCACTGCAGATAGATTTCCCTCTGCATAGGCTCCTCCCATACAGACTCCACCCATGGTGTAGACTCCTCCCACTGCAGATAGATTGCTCTGTGCATAGGCTCCTCCCAGACAGACTCCTCCCACTGTGTGCAGACTCCTCCCACAAAAGCTACATTCCACTTATTGTGCATACTAGGCT
This sequence comes from Sinocyclocheilus anophthalmus, assembly GCA_018155175.1. Classification (NCBI taxonomy): domain Eukaryota; kingdom Metazoa; phylum Chordata; class Actinopteri; order Cypriniformes; family Cyprinidae; genus Sinocyclocheilus; species Sinocyclocheilus anophthalmus. The sequence goes on from JADLZN010004130.1 coordinate 203,521, forward strand.
CCTCCCGCTGTGAACATACTCTTTGCATTGTGATTCTGGTGGCCCTAATTACAGTGAACATGCTAAAAACAGCTGAATTTATACAGAAATGGAAAGAGAGAGAAGAGAAGCTCACTTTTTATTTGCCTCTGGCAGAGTGTGCAGAAAATCCAAACAATTTCCCGTTCAGAAATATCTGAGGTCACACTAAGAGACCGCAAGAGTTCCTGCTGGATTTGACCTGCCAAACATCAGCAGCCAGTAATTAGAACCAGGAAGATGTAGCGAAGAGAAGAACAGCAGGATTTATTATCACAATCAGCTCAGCAACAACTTGAAAAATGAAGAATATCAAACATCTCTGCGATATTGTATCCCCTCATAAGAGACCCTCATAAAGCGCACGCGTTCCTCAGGTGTCACTGTTTATATCCGCTGCTCGGATGCTGAGGTAAACGTTGCCTTAAATTACTGGCGCATCACCTGTGGCATCACTCAAGCGCGGCACGTCTTTATCCAGCGTGATGTTTTCATGTCACGCCGCGGAGCTCCGGGCGTCGAGCTGTTGTAACCAGCTAAACCCAATCAAATCTTTTTGAAGTCGTCGTCGACGCGTGAGACCGTCTAACCTTAATGCTAAATAATTAGCAGAGCGTGTGCCGCAGTGGGGTTCTTACCGCGGGGCCAAACTTTCTTTCTGCGCTTTGATCATTATGTTAATTAAATCTGTCTGTCTTGACAGGTTGAGCGGGGTGAGGAGGCTGCGACAGGTAGGTGTCACGAACACACGAACACCTGGTGAGTGTGACTCATTAAACCGTCACTGATGACCCGAGAGAGAGAGAGACACGACCGAACAGAGCCTGTCGGATCAGAACGGGCCAGCGCTAGCTCGGCCTGCGGAGAGGAGAAGTCACGCCGACCGACCTCCGTGTCAGTCATTCACGACAGCAGCCCGGGGGAGGAATTAACCGGCCTTAAACTGCTGGAGATGTGATCAGAGGAGCACACACACACACACAACACACACACAAACACCCAACTCCCAGCTCCCACACACACTCTCTGATCTACCCTCCCACCTGCTCTCTCTCTCTCTCTCACACACACACACACACACACACACACACACACACACTCTCTCTCACACACACACACACACCCACACACACACACCTCCCACTCTTCTCTTATACACACACACACACCAACCACACCACACTCTCTCACACACTCACCCCTCTCTCACACCACAACACACCACACCACCCGCGACCTCGCTCCTCTCTCTCACACCCCCCCACCCCCTCTCTCACACCCTGCCACTCTCTCACACTCACACCTCTCCTCTCTATCACCCCACACACCACACACACCTCTCTCACACTCACATCTCTATCACACACACACGCTCTCTCTCCTCCCACACACACACAACACATACTCACACTCTCTCTCTCTCACACCGCGCACACACACCCACCACTCACCACACCACTCACCCTCAAATCCTCTCTCTCCACCCCCCCCCCACCCCCACTCACACTCTCTCTCTCACACCACACACACACACACACATCGCACTCCTCTCCACCCAACACACACAACACACACACTCTTATATAACCACACACACACACTCACAATCACACCGCGCACCCCCACCACATACACTCACACACGCCCCACACACTCACACTCACACTTCTCTCTCACACACACACGACACCACACCCGCCTCTTCTCTCAACACACAACCACACACTGCACGCTCTTCTCACACACCCACACCCACTCAAAACACACAACACACCACCCACATCACACTCCTTTCCCACACACCCACCACACTCTCTCTCCCCCACACACGACTCCCACTCACACACACCCCACAACAACTCTCCTCTCACACCCCCCCACTCTTCTCTCACACACACGACACACACACTGTCTCTCTCAACACAAGCACACACAATCACCATCTCTCTCTCTCTCTCCAACCACACACACACACACACTCGCACTCTCTGTCTCTCTCACACAACACACACACACACACACACACTCTATATAAACACACACACACACACACACACACACACTCAAACACCACAACACACACCCACACTCACACTCTCTTCATACACACACACAACAAACTCTCTCTATCACCACAAATCACAATCCTCTCAACCACCACAACACACATACACCACACCACACCTCACACACTCTTTATATAAACCACACACACACACACACTCAAAACACCACCCACACACACACACTTGCGTCAGGGCCGGCCGGCCAAGGTGAGCCCACCGAGGCGAGAATTTCAGAGGAGAAACCTTCCATTAAAGCTTTGCTTTCACACCTCAAACCTCACAAGAGAAAATGAGAGGTATAAACTCCAGACGCACCTCAGTGAATCTGCCGCTTTAAGGGGCCACAAGGGTCTGGATGTTGATGCTCTGGATGGTTTTCTGCCCTCTGGGGTCAGTAAATGACTGAATGGTGCCACCGCTCTCCTCTACTCCTCTCCTTCACTAAATGATGGTAAATATATGCTCCTTTGTTCATTGTCAAAAAAAGCTTTTTAATTACAGGCTGAAAGGGAACAGTCAGCTCAAAATTTAAATTTTTCATTATTTACTCACCATCATGTCATTTCAAACCTGCATCACGTGTTATCATTAACTAAAATCATTTTAAAAAAAAGCTAGTTCAGCTAGTTGCCAAGGCAACATCTGTCATTTTCATTCAGTTTAACTTGATGTAGTAAAATAACTAAAACTAAAACTGAATTAAACATTAATAAAAACGGTATAGAAATATTTAAAATAATAATAATAATGACAAAAACACAACAAAAAGTTACTAAACATAATCAAAATAAATGTAACTAAATTAAATGAAAACAGAAATATTAAAATAATTCAAAAATATAAAAAAATATATAGTGGTATCTCAATCTTAAAATAACAACAAAATATAAAATATTGCTATACAATATAAATATTATATTAGAAGATTTAGCTTTTAAAAAAAATGTAAATAAGTCGAAGTAAATTTATTCAAAACTAAGACTGAAAAGTAAAAGGTTTTTAAAAAAAAAAAGTTAAAAAGCAACATTAAAAAATACAAAAGAAATGATCAAAACTTAGACTGAAATTCAAAAGGTCAATAAATACTATAAATAATAAAACAATATCACTGACTTGTATGAAAGATAAGATTTCTTTTTCTTTTTCATACAATGTCATTTGCTCTGTATGACTCTTGCACTGCATTCTGTGTTCTATTCTATATTCTTGCACTTTTGTTTTTCTGAAGTCACACATTTTAAGATATTATTCATTGTAAATGTTGCTTTAGTCCGCTGCTCTCAAATCTCGTTCACATTTGAATTTGTCATGCAAAAATGTCTGTCAGATTTGACAACCATTGTGCATCTTTGTATATTTGTGCTCAAGCACAGATGATATTAGAAAGCCACTTTGACATGTTTAGATCAGGGCTAATAGTTTAACATGTCAATTTAGAACGATTAATTAAAGATAAAATACATTTAATCATGACTTTCCTACCTTCAGACCAAATTCAAGCTAGAAATGTTCACTTTTTTTTTTTTGATCAACTAATCAGCTTGTAACGCATGCATGTTTTAATCGAGTCCTGGTTTAGGTATGTGGATCTAAATGTGTCACTGCAAGTGTGTTCAATGAAACAGCAGTGCTTCATCAGCTCAGAAAATGATTATAAAGTTAATAAAATCCACTTTTGAACAGTAACTGGGACCCTGCAAAGGCCTGAAGCGACGACACGTTCATAACTGACCCCCGAAAACCACTTCAACAAATCATAATATTTCTGCAGAGGATCTATTGTTGCTCAATCTGCTTCAGCACCTGATAAATTAATTATTTAAGGTCCTATTCAAATGTGTTATTAACATCTCACTGTAGTATTATTAAAATTTCACCGTGATATCATGTGACACTAGTATTTTATTCATATTCCTCTGTTCGGTGACTGTAGCATTAATATTTCAGTGTAATCTGACCGCGGAGTGCTCTGATTATTCTCACTGCTCTTATTGTAGCGGTTAATGTGACGGCAGCTTCTGTGCACTGATGGATGCGGTGTAAGGGAAACAGGTCAATAATTTAGCTCAAAGGGAATCATTTAAGATTTTAAAGGGAACTCCACCATTAATATGCAAAGGAATTAGGACAGAATCACTGTTTTAAGGCTGATCACTGAGACAGCCAGCGATTCATTGAACAGGCCGCATAACATCAACTCTGCAATGGATATTAAAATCCAAAATATAGTGAAAACACTATTAATTAGGACGGTAACAAGGTCGGCAGTTTAAGACATTAACTTGTGAGCACAAAACACAAGATACTTCTCTTTTCCATATAAATAAGGCTTTATTGGATAAATAAGACATATAAACTAATCTAACACATGAACACCCGCATTCACACAAGTTTTCAGAAAGAGAGAGAGAGGAAATAATTAAAGAGAATGAAAATGTGAAATCCCAAGTTTCCAGCAATATGTGCAATTGCATAGATCTGAACAACCCTCAATCACTTAATAACCCTCGAACTGAGTTCCTCAATGAGGTTAAAATATATATTAAATGCACCAGTTCAGCTAGAATCTGGAGTACTTGCGTTTCTGTGTTGCGGGGTTCCCTTTCTTGTCTGGTTGCTGAATGGGGTTTCCCGAGGTTGCTGATTGGCTGTAGGTTCAGTCTTGGGAAACCAGTGGTTGGGCGTTGGCTGGCGACGCGGAGCTGTGGTCTGAAGTTGAAGGGTAGACAGCACTCTTCTGGAAGAGGCGGCGTTAGGATTAACTCAGAACACGAAACTCTCAACAGAAAATAAAACAAACTAAAGAAATAGAAATAGAATTAAAGTTTGACGAGACCAGGTGGCGTTTCTCCTCATGGTTTTGGAGGAGCTGGCGTGTAAGCCAGACCACGCTCAAAACTAAAGAAACATGACTAGGAGTGAAAAAGCTAAAAGCCGCATGGCTAAAAACTAGACACAAAAAGTCAGACCCGCAAAAAGGCCAAAAACGAAAAAGACCAAAAAGCGCGAGTAGGATATCAGACCGAATCAGACAATCTAAGATTTGGTCAAAACCTAGTTGAGGCACGAGGAGTCACAAAAAGTCCACAGAGGCCCAAGACAACAGGATGTCATAAAACAGACCCCAGCCTCTCTGAAGCAAGCATAAACCTAAGACCCTGTCACAGAACAGATTTCAACATTAACACAAAAGAACACATTGACAAGTCCAAGGAGATTGTAAAATTTTGGGGCAAGTTATCAAGAATAATGGTCAAAAGAGATGACCGCATGACTATCACACGATAGTAACTACAGTCACAAGCTCCTCGTAAATTGACTTCCCCCACTTCACGACAAGAACAGACAGACTAAAATTCCTTACAGACATTTTACTCTCTGGTCTCCTTAGTCCACAGAATGCCAAAGAAACTTAATTTCCATGTGAAGATGCATCTAAATGACACTAAAAGGACTCGAGCAACTAACCATTGCTATATATCTAACCCCATATCATGTATCTAACCCACATGTTTAACCATCATGTCTTAATTATTTGTGTATGTATTGTTAATAACTATTGAATAGCTTAAGGGGTCATATTCATGCTTGGTATGTGTGAGTTTGAATTTTCATGCTTGAAACGTTTCTCCCAGTCAATTCTTGGTCAAATGTATCATATCCTCGTGATAGAAATCATGTCCAAAATCATACTCTACCAGAGCGGGAAAAACGCAGGTCATGTGAATGATGAGATAACAGTTGATTTATGAATGGGAAGGAGAAACATTGCAACACCCCGAGCTACAATTGGTCGAAACACCATTTGGGTGTGTTAAACAGCCTGGTTTAAATACTCAGGACAACATCAAACTTAGGGCGCGCTTTTTGTTTTTTTTTGCCTTTTGCCTTTTTGCGGGTCTGACTTTTTGTGTATAGCTTTTAGCCATGCGGCTTTTAGCTTGTCACGCATAGTCATGTTTTCTTTAGCTTGAGCGTGGTCTGCTTACACGCAGCCCTCCAAAAACCATGAGGAAAGAAACGCCATCCTGGTCTCATCAAACTTTACATCTGTTTCTATTTCTTTAGTTTGTTTTATTTTCTGTTGAGAGTTTCGTGTTCTGAGTTAAGCCGAACGCCGCATCTCCGAAGAGTGCTGTCTACCCTTCAACTGCAGACCACAGCTCCGCGTCGCCAGCCAACGCCCAACCACTGGCTTCCCAAGACTGAACCTCCAGCCAATCAGAAAAACGGGAAACCCCTTTCAGCAGACAAGGAATGGAACCCTGGACACAGGAAAGCAAGTACCCCAGATTATACTGAACTGGTGCCTTTAATATAAATCTGAACCTCATTGAGCAAACTCAATGCAAAGGTTAATTAAGTGACCGATGGTTGTTTAGGTCTATGCAATTACACATAATGCTGTAAACTTGGGATTTCACATTCTCATTCTCTTAAACTATTTATTTCCTCACTCTCTCTTTCTGAAAACTTGTGTGAATGCGTGTGTTCATGTGTTAGATTAGTTTATATGTCTTAGATTTATCCAATAAAGCCTTATTTATATGGAAAAGAGAAGTATCTTGTGTTTTGTGCTCACAAGTTAATGTCTTAAACTGCCGATCTTGTTACTGTGCTAATTAATAGTGTTTTCACTATATTTTGGATATAGATATCCATTGCAGAATTGATGTCATACGGCTTGTTCACTGACTCGCTGGCCGTCTCAGAGATCATCCGTAAACAGTGATTCTGTCCTAATTCTCTTACATAATGGTGGAGTTCCCTTTAAAATCTTAAATGATTCCCTTTGAGCTAAATTGACCTGTTTCCCCTACATATATTGGTGGAGGATGCGGGGCAGATTAACCTAATGTGTGAGCATAAACCAAGTTATTTCATATTTCCATTGCTGCGGATGAAATATGAGAAGCTTCTGTTGAGACTGGTGTGTGTGTGTGTGTTGCGTGTGTGTGACGTAAGCAGCGCGCGACCGCTTGAATGAATGCAGAGAAGGCTGTAACTCGAGTCCGACTCTTCATTATTAAACTGCAGCAAGTGTAACTTCAAGTTAACATCTGAGATCATACAATAAGGTAGAAGTAGAGCGTGTTCCTCATTTTTGTAATGCCTCGTTTTATAGCTGAATTGATTCATTGCGTGTCCCAGTGTTTCAGTCGCTATTCTCCCTGAATCTCAGTCACCATTAGCTGAACGGAGCTAAACTGCAGTAACCAAAGGGAAATAAATCGGTGGATAAAGAATAGTTTTGAGCGTGTTCCTCAATCTATTTATCAAAGCCTTATTATTCATAGTTTGATTTCAATGCGTGTCCCATTGTTATGCCATGCTATTCGATTCCCTGAGTTAAACATTACGAGATAATGTTTGTCTGCCTGGGTCTGTTCACAAAGTAAATTTAATCTCACTTAACACTGCGTGTAAGTGAATATTAACTTAGCAACAACAGCGAAGAAAACCTGTTGTTTAAGTGTCCAGAGAAACTGGCACGGAGATTTAAAGATCTGCTGAGATCGTTATCACTGTTTCCCTTAACTGCAGCACAAAGCTGCTATTTGAATAAAGTTAAATTTAACTCCGAACGAACTGTTTAAGCGCCACATCGCAAAACCAACCAAAGCGGTGTTGTTATTTGTACAGTGTTGAAATGCACCGACATTTCATGTAATATGCTTAACTGTACTTGCAATGCAACTATAGTCACATGCTAGCCACTAGAGCGTGTGTTGGTTGCCATAGTTACGATCGTGACACGGAGGTCTGAACCTACTCGAGCCAACTATGAACTGCGCACGTGCAGCGCAGCGACGCTATTGTAAACAAACCCCACGGTGTGGCTAAGCTAACGAAACAGTTGTCTACATTGAAGTCTATGCTAAAGCCTGTAGCCTCAAAGGCTAGCAGTTAGCATTAACACCCAGTGGTTGAATGCAGTGTCTGTTTGGACAACGATAAAGTGATTTAACCCTTTAAACATCTAAACTAATACACCTGTTGGTCTCTTTCTCTCTCTTATTCCTCCCTTTTCTCACTTCTTACCACTTTATCTTATTTTACTAGAAAGGGAATACTGACTCACAATTATTAATTGTGCCAAATCCAAATTTAATTAAACATTAAATTTATTTGGAATCATTCAAATATTCCCCTCCGATCATTTCATATGATCATTATTTCTAGAATTCCCTCTTATGCCTAATAACCTTAGGTACGAATAAGCCTTGAACTTCAAAGTTTAATAAACTTATTCTACCTAACTGATTTTATTACCTATCAATAAATTCTATAAAGACTTATACTTGGTCATTATTTTATTGCGTTTTACCTCTTTCCTTCCTGTTCGGCTATACACTTAGCCATTATTGTTTTATTAAGTGATTTCCTTCTTTATTTAATTTCCTTTACTTACTTTGCCCATTTATTACTTTTAATTTTACTTTACCATTCTTTTTCCTCTGGAGATCCTAGCTTGGGAACGACACACCCAAGCCCTAATATGAGACAGTGTTATCCCTCGCTACGAGTTCAAATAAATTAGAAAGACAACTTTCTTTCCCTCAAATTTTATTTTGTTTGATTAGTTGTGCAGCAACTAAGAACAACACCTATTCTNCTGTTCAGATCTATACAATGGCACATATTGCTGTAAACTTGGGATTTAACATTTTCATTCTCTTTAATTATTTCCTCTCTCTTTCTGAAACTTGTGTGAATGCGTGTGTTCATATGCTAGATTAGATTATGTCTTAGATTTATCTAATAAAGCATTATTTATATTGAAAAGAGAAGTATCTTGGGATTTGTGCTCACAAGTTAATGTCTTAAACTGCCGATCTTGTTTCTGTACTAATTAATAGTGCTTTCACTATATTTTGGATATAAATATCCGTTGCAGAGTTGATGTTACACGGCTCGTTCAATGAATCGCTGGCCATCTCAGTGATCAACCGTAAAACAGTGATTCTGTCCTAATTCCCTACATATTACGGGTGGAGTCCTTTTAAAAGCTTAAATGATTCCCTTGTGAGCTAAAATTATTGACCTGTTCCATTACAGCGCGCTAAGTTTGATGGTGTTTCTAGTATTTAAACCATGCTGTTTAACACACCCCAAATGGTGTTTCGACCAATTGTAGCACGGGGTGTTGCAATGTTTCTCCTTCCCAATCATAAATCAACTGTTATCTCATCATTCACATGACCTGTGTTTTTCCCGCTCTGGTAGAGTATGATTTTGGACATGATTTCCATCACGAGGATATGATACATTTGACCAAAAATTGACTGGGAGAAACGTTTCAAGCATGAAAATTCAAACTCACACATACCACGCATGAATATGACCCCTTAAGCTATTAAATAGTTATTAACAATACATACACAAATAATTAAGACATGATGGTTAAACATGTGGGATAGATACATGATATGGGGTTAGATATACAGCAATGGTTAGTTGCTCGAGTCCATTTAGTGTCATTTAGGTGCATGGAAAAGCAGTTTCCGTGCCATTCTGTGAATGAATGAAGACCAGAGATGTTAAAATGTCTGTAAGGAATTTTAGTCTGTCTGTTCTTGTCGTGAAGTGGGGGAAGTCAATTTACGAGGCTGGTGACGTATTGACTATCGTGTGATAGTCATGCGGTAATCTCTTTTGACCATTATTCTTGATAAATTGCCCCAAAATTGACAATCTCCTTGAAATTGTCAATAAGTGTTCTTTTGTTTAAATGTTGAAAGCTGTTCTGTGAAAGAATTGGTTGGTTAGGCTTGCTTCAGACTAGCTAGGGTCTGATTTATGACATCCTGCTGTCTTGGGCCTCTGTGGAATTTGGACTCCTCGTGCCCTCAAACTCGGTTTTGACCAATCTTAGATGTCTGATTCGGTTGATACTATCAGCGGAGTTTTGTGACACTTAACACCACACACACCCACACTCACACACACCCACCCACCCACACACACTCACACACACTCACACACCACACACACACACACACACATCACACTCACACATCACACTCACACCACACCCACACACAAACACTCACAACACTCACACACACACACACACACTCTCGCACACACACACTAACACTCTCGCACACACACACTAACACTCACACACACTCTCACACACACACAAAAACACACACACTCACACACACACTCACACTATCTCTCTCTCTCTCACTCACACTCACACTCACTCACTTTCTCTCTCACACTCACTCACTCACTCATTCACACACTCACACACACTCACACACAACACACACACACACAACACATCTCTCTCACACACACACACTCACACACACACACACACAACCCACACACACATCACACACACACACACATCACACACACACAAACACACAGAGAGACACACACACACACAAACACACACAACACACACACACACACTCACACACACACGCTCTCACACACACACACACACAACACAAACACTCACTCACCCACACACACACACACCCACATACACACTCACACTCACAACACACACACACACACACACACACGCACCACACACACACACACACACACACACACCCACACCCACAACACACACACACACACCACACACAAAAACACACACACACACAAAAAAAAAACACACACACACACACACACTCTCTTTCACACACTCACACACACACACACACTCTCTCACTCACTCACTCTCACACACACAAACTCACTCTCACTCTCACTCACTCACTCTCACACATTCTCTCATACTCACACTCACACTCACACACACACACTCACATTCTCTCTCTCTCACACACACACATTCACTCACTCACACTCACACACACACAACACACACCCACACACACCACACACACTCACTCTCACACACACAAACACACTCACTCACACTCACACTCACTCACACTAACACACAACACACACACACACACAGGTCTCAGGTCACACGGATCTTCAAGGAATTTCAAATTATAATATACGGATTGCTACATTACTTGTTATTAGTTCTTTATTGAAAAATGTGGATAAGTGTATTTATAAAGTTTAGATATGATTGTGACGGTGTTTAATATACCATGCTTGTTTCTGTTGTCCTCATTTGTGTGTCGCTTTGGATAAAAGCGTCTGATAAATTACTAAATAAATAAATTGCCTGCTCAAGAAACATTTCTGTTATTCACTTTTTTTTTTTTTTTTGGAAACCATATGATTTTTTTTTTTCAGGATTCACAGATGAATAGAAAGTTCAAAAGAACAGAGTTTATTTGAAATAGAAATCTTTTGAAACATAAATGTCTTTACTGTCACTTTTAAACAAATTGCATCCTTAAATAATAAAAGTCTTAATTTATTTTATAAAAATAAGTAAATATATAATAATTTAAAGTCTACATTATATAAATAAAAAATGTAAAACTGCATGTAAAAGCCCCGTCAAAATTATTTTGACTAAAAGTGATGGTTGTGGTTTATGCACAGTATTTTTCTCCTCAATATTTAGAAAATTTGATGCCTGAAATGCCTCGTCACTGACAGCAAAATTGACCCTAATAACTCCAACAAACCCTGTAGTTTTCAGCCACTTGTCACACAGTCACTTTCACAATCCAATCAACTCTGAGCGTCAAATCAAGCCCCGCCCTACTGTTTTTTTACACTGAATATCTGGTTTCATTTGTAAATACGTCACATTACAGTCAGGATAAAATGGGTTGAGGAAGCTGTTGCATGTTGATTTTAACTCTACTGACCATGGCATGAGTTCCTAAATGATTCTTATGTTTTATGCAGTCATGTGCAATTCAAATTCCTTTTTGTTTTCTACAATTCCACCATTCAAAATCCGCCAAACTCACTCATTATAGAGAGAGAGCGTGTTTAAAACCCAACCACACGTCTTTAAAGTGCCTTTGATTTGCATCATTAACCATTTTGGACACTGAAGCTGACGTGAAGCCGAGCTGTGCGTTTGGACACGGATCCCATCTGGATGTGATTCTATGGGCCGGAAGTTAAAGATGTTTAGAAAATTGCGGCGATTATGGAGCTCAAACGCCATTGGCTGCTCAAATCCAAGAGCAGAACATCCTGCAGCCAAAGCGGCCCAACAAAAGCTGGCGAGAGTCGGGAATCTTTTCACTCAGCACATGGTCCTCTTTAAATTGGAGGCATTTTATTATTATGGAAATAGACCTGCTTTTCTGTATAATTTTGCTTTGAACTGCGTTTTTTAGCTTTGCAACTTTGATGAAGTTACAGGCCTGAGATATCGTGACCAGACGATATATTTGAACAGGGGTTTCTGGGCACAGTGCTCTTATGCACATTTGGATTTATGGATATTTTCTTGGCAGACTCTTTCTAAACAAAAGTGCACACAGTCTCTTTTCCAAACCCGAGTGAGCTGCCTTCCTGCGTCCCTCATTAGGGACTGATCTGGAACACACTACATGAACAACAATTATTTATACCACAAAGAATACTCATTTGCAATCATCAATTAAACATACATGTATTACAAATACAGTAAAAACACAAATTATGAAATAGTATTTAAATTAAAATAGCAGTCTTCTGTATGAATATATTGCAAATGTAACTGATTTCTGTGCTGCCCAATATTTTTGTGGAAACTGATATATTTTATTTTTCAGGTTTTACAGATGAACAGAAAGTTCAAAAGAACAGCATTTATTTGAAATAGAAATATTTTGCAACATTATAAATGTCTTCGTTGTCAATTTCCTTGATGAATAAAAGTATTATTTACTTTGATAAAAAATAATCATTTCGAATGTATTTATAGCAAGAATAAAAATGAAATAAACGTTGTATATATAATATTTTCAATAAAATATTTTTAATATATAATTAGGGAATGATAAATACTATTAAAAAGTATATATATGTGAACGTTTTGTAAGACTGCATGCAAAACCCTTAAAATATCAAAACACACACACACATATATTTACTCGTATATATAAAGTTTGATATATATAAATATATTTGCAATGCATTCTGGAATTGCTTTCTCTGTGAAGGATACATGAAACCAAAAAGAGGTATATCTGAATTATCCTGACTACCTTTTGAAACTTACTCAGTTGTTTGTCAGTTTGCTTTAAGACTATGCAGAGATGTTTCTTTCTTAATAACAGACTTGCAGCCCGCCGGCTATTGTTTGAAGGATGCTCGCCCTTCTTTAATGTTTCCAGGAGACAGTCAAACAGACTCTGATGCCACTTCCTATGTTTGCTGAAACTCGCTCGGATGTGTTTGGCAGTCTGTTTGAATGTGAGCTTAAACTCGCTAATCTGCAGGACGGAAAAACTTTTTCAGCCCACTCAGAGACGAGTCGATTATCTCTAGAGACGCAGAGATGATAAAAAGATATTTCTCCACAGCGCTGCGGACGGCTCGGACGCAGACGCATGCAAAGGCTTCATCGCTCGCCAGCTGCTCTACAGAATCACGCTTCAGGAAAGCTTCAGCTCGAGCTCTCCGAGCCCAGATTCCAGTCGCAGCCGTTTAACCCTCGGCCTTCAAACCAAGCGGCGGCCATCGCTTTCGAGAAATCAGAAGAAGTTAATTTCCTCTCTGGAGGAGAAGACATTCCAGTCGTGAGGCCTTCCTGTCATCTGCGGGCCATGAGCGTCTCACAGGTGACTCTGATTACAGACAAACACACAGACAGTTCAGATCACAGACAAACCAACGACTCTTACATTCACATTCAGTCATTCAGCAGACGCTTTTATCCAAAAGCAACTCACAAATGATCTGTACAATAATGTGTGTGAGTGTGAGTGTGAGTGTGTGTGTGTGTGTGTGTGCGTGTGTGTGTGAGTGTGAGTGTGATGTTAAGGGGAATATCTGTGACTGCAAACATCAGTGTGTCAATGCAATGTGTGCAAAATAAAAGTTGCTTAAATATCATATAAATCTCAACATGCATGTATTTTTGAAACGTTCATCAGACAGTCGTTTGCAGGGCAGAGCAGTTTGTTTAAGCTGAATGAATCTCACCTGTAGATGATTTGCTCAGGATAGATCTCCTGTCTGCACCTCAGCCTCCTGCATTTACATCATCTTCAGGATCAATGAAATAAAGACAGTTCAGATACACAACAATAGACAGAGAGAGAGAGAGAGAGAGACAATCCTTAACATTCCCACATCAATGTTGCCTCTTCACAACATTTCTACTTCCCCCTCCTTTATTTACAGTACAGCTTCAATTCCCAAGCTCCACTGTTTACCTCCAATAATAACATGGGACTATTAATCACAATCCCTCGCTTTTTACGGCATTTTCCTGTAAACTTCAGCTCTGCGAGAACAAACAAAACACGTTGGGTTACCATAGAGTCAGAGCGGGTTTGAAGTCTCTCAGCATTAGTTGAAACTGTAAAAAAAAGAGAGAGGGAGTAAATGTGATGCCAGAGACCAAACAGCGCCAAAATAAATAAATAAACGGGTTCCACAGCAGCACCTTTAACCTGCAGGTCTTGAACCCGGAGCCGCTGGGGTCAAAGGTCAGCACTCACCATAATGTCCTCAACAACAACTCAATCTGACCAGAAAACAAAAATAAAAACCATCACTAGGTCTCTGCCGTTCTAGTGTGCGCTGATGGACTGCTCTTGTACCTATTTGTGTCGTGCTACACAGTGACTTGAATTTGTATATATTTGTACAGATATCATGGTTGGACTTTTTATCTCACAATTTTAGGGGGCCAATATTTATATAATGTATATTTATATTTATAATATAAACTCACAATTGTGAGCAGAAACATCAGTTGTGAGATTAAATATCTCAATTGTTATTGTTTTATTCAGTGGTGGGGAAAAAAGCTGAATTAAATAATTTAATAAACGATTGACCATTTATCATTTGTACCTGCATTTATTATCATACAAAGCTATTTCTAGTTTTGTTAGTCCAAATTGATGTATATAGGTTGGTTCAGTGATCTTAAATGATATTTTTTACTAGAATAAAACCAATTATTTTACATGTTCCCAATTTTACGTAAGGGTGCACATCCTTTTTCCGTCCATGTGGGAATGTTTATGTGGCATGTTCATTAGATGCATGCACACACATCATGTTTTATTAGTTTATGCAGACTGTGTGATCAGATCGCACTTTATGACCAATTTATGCAGAAATCAAGAGGGTGCACATACTTTTCCCCACGACTGTATCCGAACATAAAAGGCGAGGATGATCGTTCAGATGATCACTAACAGTCCTGTAGTCAGTGCGATGTGATACATTCATGTTTACTTCATAACAACAAGCAGTTCAGTTCATCAAAACACATCAGACGAGCTCTTGATCACACGACCGAAGCGCTCGCGGCTGCGCAGACCGTGTGTTTGATCGCTTCTCACCGGCGGGCCGTTTTCCTCTCTGAGCCCCTGCTTTACTGCCGTTTGTGTAATGGATGACAGCAGAGATGAATACAGTCGTATTATTAATGTAAGACTGACAGATAGTGACGTGAGTTATGGCCGCCTTTAGTTCAGAGTCGCCGTTTCATGAGGCCTTTCACTAAAAGCCATACATAAATGTCATCCGGCAGTGACCATAAACTATTACACAGGCAATTGGTTAGAAGATGTCCTCTGTTATCTATCACGGTTATTTACTTGTGTTTCTTTGTGGGAGCAGACGGACCGCGCGCGTCTGAACCGTACGGCGATCCGCTTCATTACGAGGCGTGTTGTATTTTGCAGGTGTTTGAGGCTTTGTGAATGAGGGGTATTTGAGGAGACGCACCTAAAAGCTCTATTACTATGATAATGGAGCAGAGGGAGGGAGGAGGCCCCGGGCTAAGCAACGGCTTATTTAAATATCAAACCTGCATGTGCAAGGAATCGAGCGCTAACCCGTGACACAGGTACTGATGCGCAGAGGACACGGGAATCAGACTCTTTCAGCATGCACTTATTTCTCTTATAAAAATAAAACCATAAAAACTGACCCAAATGAGTCACTAGCTCTCACACGCTACACTGACAAAACAACGATTCATTGAATTTACTAAAAAAAAAAAAAAGTAACGTAAGTGGTTGCATTGGATTTATTTTAGCTACATTTAAAAAATTTTGTTTACTAACTTTTTTTTTTTTTTTTTTTTAAATGTAGCTAAAAGCATTATTTGCACCCGCTTACCTTAATAAAAATAGTATCATATTTTTCAGTGTAAGGGCAGCAAATTTAGGACTTAAAAGATGCTGAAATGTCCAGTTTTATTGATTATAACGTTATTTAAAGGTTACAAAAACGTTTCTTACAACATTCTGCTAACATATAACATGTTTGAATGTTTATTTTGAATATTCTAAGAACGTTAAAATGTCTAGTTTTCTTGTTGTGATTATAATGTTATTTAAAGGTCACAAAAAAGTTTCTTAAAACGTTCATCAAGTACAAATAACATAATAAATAACATAATAAGGGCATTCAGAGAATGCTGTTCTAAGAACATTTTCTCAACATTAAGAGAACATTAATAAAGTACAAATAACATAATAAAGACATTTCAAGAATGTTGATCTCAGAACATTTTCTCTCAACATTATGAGAGTGTATATCAAATATTAATGAAGTTGTAAGAACATTCCATAAACCATTACTTTAAGAACATGTTGTCCTAACATTTATATAACTTTTGAAAAACGTTCAAAAGTACATTCCCTGTTATCTGGGTCCAGCTCACAAACATATGTTTGAAAAATATTGCCCTAATGTTCCCATAAAATTATGAAAACATTATTTCTGAACATATATAAAACATTTAAAGCATTTTTTTTCTTGGTTATACAAATGTCAAGGGAACATTCCATTTGATCAAACATTACGGGATGTTACTTTCAAATGTTCTCTGAACGTTCTGAAACAAGTAGCAACATTTTAAAAATGTTACTGTTTTAGAAAAAAAAAACATGGCATGAATGATACACAGACAATGTTTTTGTGCTAACATTTTGAGAACATGATTAAAGTCCAGATAACTTTGAACAAGTGTTCTATTAATGTTACTAAAAGAACGTTAGTTCATAACTTGCAGGAACATGTTAGCTGGGCTGCAGTTTGAATACAATCTGGTCATTAAATGAGTTGTTTTAATTGGTTTTAGCACAAATTGATCCTTGAGTACATGGGAGTGTATCTCATTATGTAAATGAATTATGATGCAATATTGAATCTCTGCTGGTCTCCGCCCACTACTGCAGTCATGTGATCATCTCAGGTGGGTTCTCACACCTGTTCAACCTGCTATCAAAACAAGCATTAATAAAATAATAATAATAATAATTCAGAGATTGAAATCACTGACTTTTGATTGCATTGGTATGACGTATGTGAGAAACACTTCAGCAAAAGTTTCCATTTGCTCTTGGCCTCGCTGCTGGCAAATAACCGAGTTAATATTAAAGAGATCTCGTGTTCGAAAGCATTGTCCAAACAATAACATTTATGCAAAAAGCAGCGGTCTGCTAGTGGACCAAGCGTGGCGATCGATACTGGACACAGAGATCATGTGTGAGCGCTCATGTCATCATTTACACACACGGTATAAACTAATCACATCAAACCTGCAGCGCTGGCCTCAGGAATCAATTTCTGCGCTCTACGATTTACTGCCAACATAAAAACGCAGAAATAATCCTACCAGCTGCCCGTGTTTGAGAAGCAATTTTAGCATTGCATTGGACTCGCACCCCTATCTTTACGTTAGTCTAAATACGATCTGGTCACTTAATGAGCTGTTTTAACTGGAATACTAATTGATCTTGGGCTATGTAAATGATTTATATTTAATCTGACTCCTCTGCTGCTGTCCATTTGATCGTCTCAGGTGGTTTTCACACCTGTTCCGTTCACCTGCGCACGAGAACCAATTTTAAAAAGAACCAGATGCCCGCGGTCTTGGAAAAAACCTGGATATATAGAAAACTCTTTGTGGTGTTTCCTAGACCTGGGGAAAAGTCATGTAAAGTAAACTTTACTTATTTTATAATAAAATATAATAAACTCCATGGGGATTTTTTTTTGTATTTATGCCAAGCTCTAAAATATTTTATTGTGTAGAAAGTGCAAAACATTTTTTTTTTATGTTTAAACCTGTGAAACCTGACATATTGAAACTTAAAAAAACAAAATCAGATTAAAAAAATACGCAATCTGGAACAGATGCTGATATTTATGTAATGAAATTCTGCTTCTTGTGATGTAAATCAATGAGATCTTTCTAACAGTGCAGCAGATACTGACATAAAATGATCTAAACATCAGTCGTCTCTATATCTGCAGTAACATGTCTCAGTGAGATGATGAGAGTGAAATGCTCCAAACATATAACGAGGTGATTGAGAGCTGAAGAAATAAAGGCTCCTCCTCAGAAGATGTGAGATGTTCTGAGCCTCCGCTGAGGAACAGTGAAAGTAAAGCTTCTGGAAACAAACGCTCCTCAAAAGATCCTGAGGATCAGATTTGAGACTCTAAAACATGATTGATGGAGAATCAAGTAAAGCTGAGCTGCTTCAGTCTGGAGATATGACTGCAGTTATTCTGACGTTTACTTGATAAAAATCAGTCAAGATTTGAGAGCAGAAAGACTCGTGACGCAGCAGCTGAAGCTGGACGTTTCTACAATTACACTAAAAGAGCTTTGACTGGATAAAAACTATAAACTATCAACTTGATGACAGAAGGCATGGAGTAGATTGTGTGAAACAGGTTTAACAGCAAAGTTGATCATGTTTGTCAAATATAATACAGTAGCTTCACAGGGTTAATCCTTTATTCAGTAAATCACAACTGGACGTTGTTGTAAATGATCTTTCGTGCACCTGCAGAATGAAAGCTTCCTCTCTGACTCCCGTGTCGCGTTACAGACAGCACACTGAGCTGTAGATAACGGAGCGCTTCCCCGGAGTGTGTGTGTGTGTGTGTGTGTGTGTGTGTGTGTGTGATAAGGGCTGTAAGCATATACCTGCTCCATTACTGTATTGGCAGAACACATCATGCTAAAGCAGCATTGATTCCAGTTCATTATATGTATAGCAAAACCAATTTAGCTGAAGAGGCTGCGGACGCTCCTCCACCGACCCGAGCGCAAGCATCCTGATCCTGATTACTGCACCTGACCGCCACGATCCCTCAGAAGGGAACACGGCGTCTAGCTACGAGTGAGATCTGGGCATGTTTCCACTGTGAGATCTGATGTTGGGAATGCATTATAACAGCTGCTGCGGCGCTGATTAGTTGCATTACAAGTTCATAACATGTAAACGTGTTTGGTACAGAACGAGGTGACGTTTTTGTATTTGGAGCACGTTAGCGTGCTCTCCGTCAAGTGCACTTCAAATAAACAGTGCCTGAAGGTTCAGCATTAGTGTCTGTTGACTTTAGGGACTCACAGGAGGAAGTTTCTCCATCGCTGCGTCATTTGCTTGGGTTTTCTGTACGTGTCAACAGCCACGGTGAGCTTCGAGGACAGAAACACTGAAACGGCTTCCACATAAACACACACGAGTTCACATAACCATTAGCAGACCACCGGGGCAAGTTGTCACAAGGCCTGTGTGTCAGTAACTCTGAGGTTCGAATCATACAGTTTTGCTTATTTCAAATTTTTTATTTTTTCAAATCTTTAATATAATTCATTGTAATGCTTTTTAATGACCTTTTCCATTTTTGCCATTTCATAAATTCTTTCCTAATTATGTTAGTGAAAGGTTATTACAAATATTTTTTTAATAAAGAAATGTGGTCGATCATGCCTTTTGACTTTAGATGGAACATATTTTCTCAAATCAGTGTCAGTTACAAGTAGGTTCCCAATGTGGCATCTTACACCATATAGTGTGACAACATGCCCCGCTGTTCAGCAAACATCTTATTCCCACCCAATACCTTTTTGTAGTCAAAACATTTAAAGTTTATATCTGTTCAGAAAATAATCCTATAAAGAAACGAGTGTGACAACATGCCCCACTATAGAAGTCCGCATGTGTTCAATGTACTGCATCTTTATTTCTGACCATAGAAATCAGTCAAGATCTCTACATAATGGTTTATGTCTATACAACAGTTTATAATCATGCACAGAAAATATAGTGGAGTAAACAGTGTGACAACATGCCCCAGTCTGCCCTACCGAGCTGCACTGTGTGTGAATGTGTGTTTTTAACTCTCCGGCCTTGATATTATTATATGAGAAACCCAGAAGCAGCGTTTTTAATAAAAATACTTTTAATCCTCAACTAGGATAATGACTTTTAATATTTGCTTTTCAGAAAGACACAAAGAGGTTTTGCTTGCTTTGGTTGTATTGTGACAGTGTGTGTTCACTAAGCAGGTCCAGAATGAGCTGGTTTATTTGTTAATCCAACAAACATTCCTGATTCATATTGTTCTCGTTGGGCACTCTGTGGCAAACGCAGTTTATTTTGATTTGCCCAATTTTGCTTTTGCGTATTTATGGATTTACTGAGCGGAAACTCACAGACACGGAAAACACAATTAGAGGAATATTTGTGCTCAAATATTGGTCTTGTATCAGCTCTCATTCCAGCAAAGTAATTATTGAATTTGTGGGGATCAAACAGGGCAGGCAGGTAAATAATGTCGGCCAGCGGCAGAGAATGAGAGCAAATCAAAGTCTGTGTTTCCAGCAACTCTGAGTTTATTATGAGACGACGAACCTGCAGCACATATGAAAGAGAATAAAAGAGAGCAAATGCAGGCTCGTGACCCCAAAGTATTCATTTATTATTTTAAGTTACACCAGATTCAAGCTTTCTATTTAATTACTATGTTCTCTGGAAATCAAATGGGAAAACAACATACGATCATTTTTAATAAATCATAAAAAAAAAAATTCTATTCTAATTTTAATGTTGCATATCTGTCTTTTAAAAAATACCTCTGTGTGTTGTAAATGAAGCATGGATGACTGTGAGGTGAAGTCTGAACAGACATCAGCCTCGTGTTTCTGTAGAATCGACACAGAGTATGAGAAAGGCTAGTGCGGTCGAGCGTTTGGACGTTCTGCTGGATCTGAAGCACTGTAACACGGCGTCTGTGTGCTTCTAACATAGACGACTGCTGCACCCTACAGTTAGAAGACAGATCACCACCAAACTCACACCACATTCACACACGATTCTGACTGTCCCTGTACACTGACCACAGATCCACAGAACAAGCATTGATGAAATCACAGTTGCACTAAAGTGGATGACATTAAAGAATAACTGATCACAAACACCAATCATCTTTCCATATCCAGTCCATTACACGGATTATTCATGCACAAAAATAGACAACAGTCATGGAAAACCTGAAACATTAGACATTTTAAAATAATGTTTTCCAGGACTGGAAATGAAAGTTTTTAAAAACGTAGCTTTTATATCATAAATATAAATATATTTATTAGTCATTCTCTGCTTCGAAATTTCTCTTTTGAGTACAATTGGCCACAGTGTGTGTGTGTGTGTGTGTGTGTGTAACAGATGTATGATGTGTGTGTGTGTGTGTAACAGCTGTGTGGTGTGTGTGTGTGTGTGTGTGGTGTGTGTGTGTGGTGTGTACCTGTATGTTATCACATTATGGGGACCAAGTGTCCCCACAAGGATAGTAATACTAGTAAATTTTTACCTTGTGGGGACATTTTTGAGGTCCTCATGAGGAAACAAGCTTATAAATCATACAGAATGAGTGTTTTAGAAAGTAAAAATGCACAAAGTCTCCTGTGAGGGGTAGGTTTAGGGGTAGGGTTGGTGTAGGGCAAGAATATGGGAGTGGTCTGTACAGTATAGAAGAACCATTAACTCCTATGGAGAGTCCCTATAAACATGGAACACAACCAGCGTTGTGTGTGTGTTTTGTGTGTGTGTGTGAGTGTGTTGTGTATGTGTGTGTGTGTGTTTGTGTTTGTGTGTTTGTGTGTGTGTGTGTTTGTTTGTGTGAGTGAGTGTGTGTGTGTTTGTGTTTGTGTGTGTGTTGTGTGTGGTTTGTTTGTTTGTTGTGTGTCCTTGTGGTTGTGATTTGTTTTGTCAGTGAATCATTCCAGTTGGTTCACACACATCAGTCTGAATGATTCATTTGTGAAACTATCAGAATCAAAGTGATTCTTATCCAGCAGTAAACACTGGGAAAATAATGCAAAGTCATCTATCAAAGCATGTGAGAAGCCTGTGCTGGTCAGATATAGTCAGATGCGATTGTGACACAGATGAAGTGAATGTGGTTTGATGGACTCTGACCCTGACATATGGACATCCAGACACCTCACGTGTAAAGAAACCCCAGCAAGATCACAAAAAGCAGTGAGCGGGCGAGAGCTGCTGATGCCAAAAGACTGTTACTCACTAATTAACACTTTGAAACAGCAGCAGTTCTGCAGTATAGTTTCATCTCTATTCATAACGAGGGGTTAAACTAAGATTTCGGAGGTGAAAGCTTCTGCTGTGATGTGTTTGTGTTGATCTGCACTCCACTGATCTGATCTGTATTCACATTACCTGCTTAAACTGAACATACATGTGCATTATGATCATCTTTATAAGCAAGTGTCCATCAAGAGCACCGAACACTCCCCCGTCTGTCATTGGTCAGTCAAACAGTTAGTCCCGCCCCAAACTCACGTGATTGGTTGAGTCAGAAGTTGACATGTCGGGAAAAGAGTCACAGTGTTTCACTACAAATGACTGATGTACAGAGACTGTGAAGATTACAGTGACACTCCAGAAATCCCACATCACCTGACTCAAAGTATGAGCTTCTCATGCTGCTTTTCTTAAAAAACAATACAAAGATTATTCAGGTTTGAATGTTGCTGTAACACCTTGCAGATCATTCTAGACACTCTAAAACATTCATGAATATGCTGTGACTGAAAGGATGAGATTTTAACCACCAAAATACTATTTGATAAAATCATTCATTCTAAATTCTGATTGGACGAGCCGGTTGAAGTCATTATAATGCTGATGACACACTGATGCTGCGTTGCTTGGCAACCGCAAACTGCTACAGTTACACATATGAACTATATTGCTTGGAATTATGATGACTATTAATAATAAATGTTACTTATTGAAGCATTGGTGTTCATTTTAAACAAGAGACCATGTAAAGACATTTTTCAAAGTTGTAAATGAAACAGTTTATTGCAGTACATTTTACAAGAAAATACAA